>RJWH01002795.1:0-200790 GCA_004363575.1 Solenodon paradoxus | reverse complement strand
AGGATGTGAGTCATCAAGCAGGGTGACTATACTATTCACTGTGGTCCCAGGGGCCCCAAGTCAGGGAGATGTGATCAGGGCTCTTGGTCTGGACCCCCAGCTGAGTCCCCCATGGCTCTGAGGCCCAGCAGTGAAACCAGGCAGCCTCAGTCTCTTCCTTCCCCAGCTGGGTGTCCAAGTGACTCCTGCCTTCTCCTGGAGGTCATGACCCCGCCCCGCCCAGATGCTGGTGCTGAGCTCCTCTCTGCTCCTGACTTTGCTGATGTCACCCAGACTGTCACCATGTGCCCCCTGCCCCGGCTTCCTCTCCACGCCCGTTCTGTCCTCTGCCTGGTGGCAGCTTTCCTGTCCTCCTCATTACCCTCCTGTCCCTGCCACATCGGTCCAGGGAAAGGCAGCCTGGAATCCTCTCCCACCCCTGGTGCATGGGCCTTGTGGAAGGCAGAAGTCCTCACTCCCCTCCCCTCCCCTCCAAGATAGCAGCCCCGAATCCTGAGGACCTGCAAGCATTACCTTAGACGGGAACAGGGTCCTGGCAGGTGGGATTAAAGCAAGGCTGCTGGGACAGAGAGATTATTTTGGGTTATCAAGGTGGGTCCTAAAAGCTACTGCAAGTGTCTCTATAAGAGAGAAGCAGCGGGAGTTTTCACACACACACCCACACACACACACACACACACTCACTCACTCACTAAAAGGTCATGTGAAGCCAGAGACAGAGAGTGAAATGATCTTGCCGCATGTAAGGGAATCCAACAGCCACCTTAAACTGGACAAGTTAGAGAAGTCTTCTCCCCTTGAGTCTCTGGAGGAGTGTGGTCCTGCTTACCCCTTGATTTTGGCCCAGCGACCCTGGTTTTGGACGTCTGGCGTCTCCGGAGCTGTGGCTTGCCAGTGCCTATCTGGCATCTCCAGAACAACACATTTCATTGTTGAAGCTGCCAGTTTTGTGGTTTACAGCTACACGAAGCGGCAGTAGGCACCGGAGGGGCTGGTCATGCCCTTCTAGTTTTTCTCAAACCAGCTCCTGACCAACTGTCTTCTCTGCCTCCCTCCTCCATGTCTCGCGGCCCCTTTCTCTAAGAACCTGGAACAATTTATGGAGTGCCTCCTACATGCCAGGCACTCAGCCAGGCCCTTCATCTGGCCTCTACGCTAATCCCCGCCATGATCCTCTGGGATGAATCTTGAGGCCAAAAGAAGTTAGGTAACTTGTGCAGGATCCAGAAAATGCTGGACGCTGGGATCTAGTCACTGCTGAAGGGGCCTTCTCTAGCTGATGGACCATCAGTTCCTCAGAAAGCCATTGGCATCTACAAATAACAAGCACTCGTTATGCATCAGGCATTGTGCTCCGCTCTTTACACGTGTTATTTTATTTTTGTCATCAAAGCAACTCCATGAATTCGGAGCTGCTATTATCGCTTTTTACAGACAAGAAGCTATGACTTATTGTAGCCCCAGCACTGGTCCCGGGTCTCCTGGGGGCTCCAGACCAGCACCCTTTTCTCTGCCCTGCTCCCATTCGCACCGTTTGCACAGAACACTGGGCCATAATTTGACTTGGATGCAGTTCAAACTTCTGAAAGGCTTCTGTGTTGTCCAAAGCCTGGAGGGCTTCCATCAAGTGGATGTGTGGTGCTTGCTTGCTAGTTTCCAGAGAGTTCAAAACACCCACCATGCCACAAAAATATTCCACTGCCCAGACACTCACAACACCCCACCCACATCGTCAGAAGTGTCTCCCCTGTCCGATCTGCACCCTCCTCCTCCATCTCAGGAGAAAATTTAATTTCACTGCAGTCTTAACATGCTAAAGAGACCTACAAAATCGGACTTATTAAAATGTTGATATAACTGAATTCTATATAATTATAGATGATGATGGTGACAATATAAAAATTGGGAAAGATGAAACCTGTGGAAAAGTTCACCAAAATACGTTTCCTAAGGAAAGTCTTTTTAAAACACGGATCTTAACAGAGGTGGGCAGAGGGAAGAAAGCCATGGAAGAGAGAATGAGAGAGAAAGCACAATTCTTGAGATTTATAAACCCCAAATACTGAAGTTGAGGTATTTAGAATCAGTGGTAATTTACATGCTTTTCATGTGAGCTGTTGAAACAGCAGCCGCACACCGTGGTCCACAGACAACAAACGGCCTGTGGAAGTGAGTTAGGATTTCCTGGATCATTATTGCTCTTCTGAAAGGTTAAAAAGGAAGAAGGAGGTCAAGGAAAGGCAGAACAAAGTCTCTGTGATTGTGCACAGAAATAAAAGAATGAAACAAGGACAGAAGTCAAATATCCAGGTTTCTCTTAACCCTTTGTCTTTTTTGCTGTGTGGCCTTGAACCAGACACTTCCCTCCCCTGGTTTGAGTTTTTCCATCTGCAGAAGATGTCCATGCTGCCTTCCAATTCCATATGGATGTCTTTTAACTAATATAGAATCAAAACCACATTTTTTTGTTTTGTTTTTGCTTTTCTTCCCCAGTCCCATAATCAACTCAGAGAATGAGGCAAGAAGATACGGTTACTGTTGAACATACACCTCTTTCCAGAGGTCAAAGCCACACAAACGTTGGGTTCAGTCTTCTGGCAGGAGTCGTGTCTCACAAGCCAAGTCCCAAGCTCATGGAGCTGTTCTCAGGATGCTGGTGGGGCAGCCTGGCTTGGAGGAGGTCCGAGGCCTCAGTCTGAATCTCTTTCATTGCAACACTCCCAGAAAGCCAGCTCTGTCATTAAGTCTGCAACATAAACATTATCGTGGACAAAAGCAGGAGTGAGTCATTATCTAAAATCAACTGCACTCTTTTCAAAGAGAGCTTTCACCATTCATCAATCCACCAGTCTCCATTTTAAAACACACAGACCTGGTCACCACCCCCTCATCCCTTAAGAAATCACTCTGGCCTTTCATCCACAATCACTGAAGGCTGCGGTTTGGGCAGGATTCTGAATTTTGTTTCACTGGCTGGTTCAGACCACAGTCTGGGGAGAGAAACAGGAGACAGAGAGGGGAGGGGAGGCTGGGAGTGGGGCAGGAAGAAAAGAACCCCCATCTGTGACTGCCTTCGAGCTATGGGTGGTGTTAACACAGCTAAACTGCTACCGAGAGTCCAGATTTTAGACTTATCAATATGCACTCCTTGCTCTAAACATTTATCCTCAGTCTAGCAAGTTTTTACTCTATCATTCTCTTCTCATTGATTAAGATGCCGCTTCATTATTATACTAAAACTGCATCTTGGATATCAAATCCCCACCTAGTTAGCACATTCTTCAAAAACATAACAAGTTCCAAGGCTTTGGTTTTCACACCCAGTAAGGTGCCCCGGGCAGAACTGAGCCCAAATGGGCAGACGGCTGGGCAGTCTATGACAGCTCTCCAGTGCACCTCCACAGTCCCTCTGCCACCTGTCCATCCCGCGTATTTCTGTATTTCCATGTGGCCCACATAGAAGTTCTGCCTCTTCCAGGTCAGGAAGACTGCGAAGGGCCCTGAGGGAAGTGCTGCTGCTTTCCTACGTTATCCGGACAAGCTATGTCCCATTTTAGACTTTCTAAGTGACGATGACAGCTGACGTTTATTGAATACTAACTACATACAGACATTGCTAAGTGCTTTATCGTGCAACACAATTCTCATGACAACCCTATGAGAAAGTTACTTTTATCATCCCTATTTTACAGATTAAAAAACTGAGACCCAAAGCACATAGCTAAGAAATGGTAGATCAGGGATACAGATTGGAGCTGGCTGTCTTGAGATCTAGGATACACTGCTTCCTGAAATAGCTTGTACATTTCTTAAGAACAAAGGTTCTGTCTTTTTCTTTACTGTCCTCTCACAGATCCTGGAGGAATCCGGAGTAACAGCAGACTCTTAGCATCAACAGTTAGCTGACTGATTGGTGGGAGGTCCTGCCCAGATTCCCAAACACCAGAGACTTGAGTAACAAGAGAGAAGAGACAGATCTTGAAAAGAGAGGTCAGAGAACCTCACAGAGCCTGGATGATTTAGGGTGAGGGGATGTATACAGAGGGGCCTTATAGACAATATTCTGAAACTTCCAGAAAGCTCTCAGAAGGCAAGTGGACTTTTCTCTTCTGAGGAAGACTCTTCAAAGAATTTTCCTTCCTTTCCTGGCACTGAAGATGTGAAAGATTATAGGTCCATTTTCCTAATGCCTTCTATTTCAATATTATATTTATAGCAATTATTTGGAACTGAGAACACATTTCCCATAAAGAAGCATCATGTCACTTAAAGAGGTTTGGAGAAATCAGGATTTGAGGGTATAGATCATGTAACTTTGTCAAGGAGGTGATGGCTGCTAGAGCTAAGAGCTTACCAGCACCCCTGATGTCTGTTGACTCAGGCTGACATACTAGGGTTTAAGTCACATTCCTGATCTCTTCCAGCACATCTTAAAGTTCAAAGCAATTTCCACCATACTCAGTCTGTTAAATCCTGAATATTCACCAAATCCCAAATTAAGCCCCAAACCCTGTCATCTACCTATTACTTCATTATGTATAGTATCTCATATATAGTATATTCTATATAGTATAGCATATATCATATATATGTGTATATTTGATGTCTTCTACTTGGAGTACTAATTTTATGCCAAAGAACTTATAATTTATTTTGCTTTAATTTTTAAGTTCTCATTGCAGTGTTATATGAGGATGTATCATTAGCCTCCTTAGAATATGAGGAAACTGAGGTTTAGCATAAGTAACTCATGCCTTAGTTCACATCGCTAGCACACAAAAGAATCAGAATTCAAACTCGAGTCTGTCTGAAACCTCCGATTCCAGACTATGAACTGATTGATTTGTTTTTTTCAGGAAACAAAAAAATAAGATGCAAGAGATACCATAAAGCTAAAAATGGCATAAGTATATTAAGAGACATAGTTACATTTAGATGATAACCTAAAAAATTGATAGAGATTATCAGACAGGCCAGTTTAACTGAGTCAGGTCACAAAGTTTAAAGACTTCCTTTCATGTTTGTTTATGATCGATTTCTAGCCAGGAGGCCAAACACCACTCTCGCCCACTCAATCAGCAACCTTGCACAGTCACTCAGCACATCATAGAGCAACATGCGCGGCTCACAAGGATCTGCCCCTTCCGTACTGGGCTCATGCTGGAAACAGGTGCTCACACAGATTCCATCATTCTGTATCCAGCGTTTCTCACCACATTGGCTCATCATTCTGAGAAACAGCTACTTGGCTGTCAATTGTTTTAGTTCACAATGAGAATTGCTGAGAAATAAAGTTTTTCCCAAGTCTCTCTGTGGCTATCCTTCTTTCTTGATGATGCAATGAGTAGTTACAAATGTCCTCTGGAATGTTCTCATTTGCCTAGTTAAAAGAAGAAAATTGAAGAAACCTGCTAGTTCAAGTTTTCCATCTGAGTAGCACTTTTTTGAAAAAGAAAAAAAATCATTAATTTTAAGTTTATTCTAACACTGAACAAGTGAGAAAGGAGAAAATATACAAAACAGTATAAATATGAAGCACAACATGAAATTATAGAAAAAATCCAAATATCAGTGATCGCAATAAATATAAATGGGTTAAACTGATCTATTAAAAAAACGGAAAATGCTAGCTAGAAAGATAGCATACTATTAAAAACCAACACTGTTCCATAAAAAAAGAAAAATATTAGTCATATAAAAACGTTTTTTTTTATAAGAAACTTGTTAAACTAGAAGAATCTAGAAGGAGAAGAAATATGAAAAAGGGTGGAGTTGGGAAATACTAACCCAAAAATGTTACTGTAGCTATCAGCCATATCAGACAAATAAGTTTAAGGCAGAAAACATTATTAGTGGGAAAGTGAGCCACTACATTTTGATTAAAATTTTAATCCCTCAGGGAGATATAGCAATCCTAAAATTATACATATAGAAATTTCATATAGGTGGGATCACTGAAATGACACACAGACAAGGGGAGGGGCCAAGGAAAAGGACATACCTGGCAGAGCCAACATCATGTACCAAAAGCCTGAGAGGAGAAAAACATCATGTGTACAGAGCTCAAAAGTACAGCATGAGTACACTGAGAAAGAAAAACTCAACATTCGAAGTGTTAACAATTTTACATCCAAGGAGCCTTCATTTCTATGACACTTTCATTTTCCACAAAGAAGGAGACCAAGAGTCTCTTTAGCATAAAACCAAAGCCACTAGGAAAATATGCTTATTTGGGAAGTGGGGGAGAAGGAGTGAAAGGAGCTAATGGTTTCATTTTCCTTGGTAAATCCTTCACGGTAGATTTACAAAGCCCCAAAGCAATGCTCCGGTGATATCATTTTAGCTTTGGATGACTTCATATCCTAAACAATCATGTTCTTTGTCACCAAAAGTCTAAACAACGGCAGTACTGCGCCACCTCAGAGTGCTAGCAAGCTGCCTTCCTTACTCACTTTCATCCTGACCATCTGACTTGTTTAAAATGGGGGTTCAGGGGAGGAGGAGGAGAAGAAAGGGGAAAGAAAAGCAAATGTGGAAACAATTTCATATTAATGCCATGACCTAATACGTTCATTTCATTTCAGCTGGCAAAGGAGGCAGAAGATCCAGTCTGACAAGAAAAGATCAAGCACAGTTGCACAAGAGGAGCATCCTTTATGGATTGTAAGTTTCTGCCGTAGCAGGCAATTTGCTTCATTGTCACCAAAACACCTTAGCCAGCAGCCCAAGAGCCTTAGGAAATAATGTGCATTTTAGAAGGAACACCTTTTAAAAAAAAACTTCATTCAAAATTGTGTCCCTTGAATTTTATCCCATTGGTGCTCATATTTTTAACTAAGGTTTTCTGATAGGCAGTGGTTATTGAGAGAGAGGAGAAAAACTAAAGGGATGGGGGAGAGACTGTCTCTTTGTCCAGTTTCTTTGAAAATTTTCTTTTCTGCACATCGAGCCTGGTTTGGGCATTAATCATGACAGAAAGCAGTTCCCACATCAGAGAAAGTGAAGCACAGGCCTAAGACCGTGTGTCCTATTTTCTCTCTGACATCCTTGTTGGTCCTCTGCCCTGCAAGGATCCTTCACCCTTCTCCTCTTGTCTGCTTCTGTTTCCCCTGTTCACTCCTCAGTGTTTTTTCTTGCCCAAGACAATATGGCAGAAATGATGCAACCTAGTACTCTTTGTAGAAGCTGCTTTATGGCGATAATTCAGCAGGCGTGGATCAAGTATGTGCCATGTGCCGGCCTGTTCCAGTGCTGGGAGGACTGCAGAGAACAAAGTAGCAGAGATCCCTACTGCCAAGGGGCTACAGGTGAGGGCCAGTAGGGAAGGTGGCTCAGAGGAGACACTGTCTGAGCTGAAATCTGAGTAACGAAAAGGAGTGGGCGCAAGGGAGAACATCTGGAAGTGTTCCAACCAGAGGGAACAGCCTATTGCAAAGGCTTTGAAAGGAGCATCAGCTCTGTGCACTCCAGGAAAAGAAAGTCATTCCCAGGGTCCAGTCATCCACATATGAAGGCCATTTTTAGCTGCTAGGTTACTGGGCTGGAGAGATAGACGTGTCCCCTTCCAAAATCAAGAAGCTCAGATTATGAAGGACCTCTAATTCCCTTCCAAATGATTTAAGGGAGGTAGGGGCGGTCCATGATATCGAAAACTCCATGTGACAGCCTTGTGGACAATGGCACAGAGTAGGAAGAGACTGGAGCCTGAGAAACAGAGAGGGGAGGTCAGTCCAGCTCCAAGATGGCAGCAGAAAGCAAGAAAAAGATGAGGTCTCTAAGACAAGGAGACTGGGCACAGTGTCTTCAGGAGAAAACCATCGATTTGGATGAGGAAGAATGGGGGATCGGAAATATGGAATATGAAGCTAGAGAAATTAGCTTATGGCATTTTTCCCACAGAGTTTGAGGAGAAGCTGAAGAGAGAACCCTTCAGATGTCTAAAGGAGAATTGAAACAGATGAAGAGGAGAGCCCAGACCAGGTTCATAAAAACCTGGGGGATGGGCAGACTGGCCAAGTGCACACACACGCAGTTGTCACACACACACACACATACACACGCAGCAATCACAGATACCTTTTCAAAGTGTGCCTGCTTGAGGGACATGAGCTAAGTGTATTCTCTTTTCTACAGGAAGCAGGAGAGCAGAGCCTCTGTTTTTATAGGCTCATTCTCAACACCTTTTAACCTTTGTTCTCAGTAAGCATAAACATCACACTTTCTTTTAAAGTTTCCAACATGTCTCACTAAATATAATGACTGAAAACAAAGCCTAGTGATTTCAGAATGTTTCTTCAAGTTACTGCAGCCCTGGCCTGGTTTTGGGTGTGCCCTCTGACCTACAGCCTTTAGAGGAGAATCCCTGCGGAGTTGCAAAGCCTGAAAGTGTGACCACATCCGCATACCCGCCTCAGACCGGCTCTTTAACTCCAAAGGGAAAGGAAAAAGGCCACAACTTGGTGAACTACTATTTGTTTTATACAAATATATCAATATTTAGTCATGAAAAGGAGAAGCTGCCCAGGCAAAGAGATACCTGGCTTCAGAGAAGAAGACTAAAAGTTTTAGAAAAAATATTTCAGACATTTAAAAAAGAAGGAAAAACATCACTAAAGATCTCAACTTCCAATTTTGCTGCCGTAGAGGCCATGAACACCTGGCACTGCTGGTGGCCATATTGTAAAGCAGGAGTCTGCGCTGGGTCTAAGATCCCTTGCAACACTTTCATCCTTTGAATAGGTTTATACCAACTCAGCATGGCATGCTATTGAGTGGCAGCATCACAGATAGTGTTGTCCTCTCTTCAGGAATAACCACCTAAGAAGGACTATTGATATCATTGGCCATTAGAGAAATAGAAACCAAAAGCACAATGTGATAACCTGTCGCCCCGCCCACCCCACACTCATGATAAAGACAATGACAAGGGTTGGGGAAGAGTGTGGAGAGATCAGATCCCTCATATCTTGCTGGTAGGAATGAAAAGTGATGTAATCTCCTTGGAAAACAATGTGACATTTCCTCAAAATGTTGAACTTACCGTAAGACCCAGCAATTTCACTCCTAGTTACATACTAAAGAGAAATGAAAACCTATGTTTATAAAAACCTTGTACATGGATATTCACAGTAGCGTTATACATAATAGCTCCAAAGTGGGAGCAATTCATATGTCCAACAACGGATGGATGGAGAAATAAATGTGGTGTATGTGTGCGATGGAATATTATTCAACAATAGAAAGGAAAGAAGTCTTGATACATACTACAGCACGGGTGAAGCTTGTGTAAGTGAAAAGAAGCCAATTACAAAAGAGCACTTAGTGTATGATGCTGAATATAGGGAATGTCTGTAATAAGCAAATCTGTAGAGGCAAAAAGGAGATTAGTGACTATCTAGCGCTGGGGAGGGGAGGGAAGAGGAGAGGAAAGGAATTTGAGGGTAACTAGTATCCCCTAATGGCTATGGAGTTTCCTTTTGGAATGATAAAAATGTTCTAAGGTTTATTGCGATGATGATTGAAAAACTCTGAATATGCAGATACAAAATTGACGTGTACATTTGAAATGGATTAAGTATATGGTATTTGAATTTATAGCTCAAGAAAACTGCTCCCCCTCCCCGCAAAACAGGAATTCTAGCATCTAGATCAGAATGCAAATAAACGGATAGATCCCAGACCAGTTAAGATTTGGAGGTGAGGGAAGAAAGCAAGAAAGAAAATGAATGAAAAGAAAAAGAAAAAGCTACTCTCACAGAAAAATGAAAAACAAAATTTTAGCATAGCTTATCTATAGTTTGCTAATTTAAGTGCTCTACCGTCTAAATATCTGTTCTTGAATTCTACCACCAGAGATTTTTTCAGGATAATTCTCCTGAACTTCCAGATTGTACTCCTCTGAGACTCTAACAACAAAGACCCTGGAGCTAAAACTCGTGTTTTACACACAGACACACACACACACACTCTCACACACACGCACATACATACACACATACACTCATTCACACACAGACACACACACTCACACACACGCACACACACACACTGATTAAAGGATATATGGGCGCCTGTGGCCCTCCCTGCTGGTCTAATACAACCCATGACCCTAACTGACTCTTTTTGCGATAACACCGTTCAGGACTGCTGGAAACAAGTGTGTACCTTTCTTGCTCTATGTCTTCAAAACAAAAGGAGATTTGTGGGCTGTGTTGAAGCCAATATTAGAAATAAAAACTGCTTTGGAAATATTTGAGTGGTAAAAGCACTTAGGTAAAAAAAAAAAAAAAAAGACCAATTAATTAAGTTGTCAGATCCTTCCTCTTAGAGAGTATGAATTCAATAGATCCTTGCATAACCAAGTCTCATTCTCCAGGGGGCTGAAATCCCTACCCCTGCTTCTCTTTGAGTTCCATCTCACAGTCCTGGAATTGCTTGAGAATGAGATGGTTTTGGAACAACTGCACACAGGGTGACAGTGAATATTTTGCAATAACAGCCATTTCATATTGTGAAATGTAAATATGGAAACACAGATGTAGCATGCAACATAATGCTGATTCATTATCTTGATGAGAAGGACACTAAGCCCTAATCTAACTTTTATAAATATCTTTATTTTACTAAATATCTTTAGTAAGGTTTTATCTTGCACTCAGAAAGATAAACTCAAACATTCAGCTTTATTTAAATGATTTTTATTTAAAGTGTCAGTATCTATGTACTTTTTTCTATTTTGCCTTTTAATTTTAATAAGTATTTTGAAACTAGTTTTTTTAAATATACAAAATTATGATTTATGAATTAATTATGACTTTGCAGCTTACATTTTGATACACACCCAAATTTTAAATAATTTAATACAGATAAATATTTAAATAAACACTTTATTTTTTGATCTATTATTTATTACTGTCAATTGGACAGTAATTACAGGGAAGTCTTTAATAACATAATTAACGATTTTGATGAAAGGAAGTAAAGTAAATATTGTGGCATAAATAAATAATGTGTTGGTTATTTGTTATTATGTGTGTGAAGCATCATCAGTTCATGTGCAATAATTATTAAATTCCACCATCGTTTGTATGTTGCTACCTTTCAGCAGTAAATACCATAACTTTATAAATGTTTTCAGATTTTGTCATGGATTTGTCAAGCTAGAAGGAAAGAACACATTTTATTTAACATTGTTAGACTTTTTCTTCTTCAACTTTTAAATGTGTGCACATAGGGTCTGCAGGCCTCCACTGGTGCCCTCGTCCTGGCTTCCTGAGTGGTCCAGGTGAGGAAAACAAAGCTAAAGGATGAGTTGAGAAGTTAGGGGGAATGTCCAAATCTTTACCTCTCTCTAAAAAAAGTGAAAAATAAAAATTCCAGGAATAACTTTAGGTAGTTATACTCTGAGTACACTTAAAAGTCACCTAAGAGAGAAAAAATGAGTAAGACTCCTAAAACTTTGGATATGAAGACATTTAATGAGTCTTTTCCTTCAGACTGAATGTCAAATGAAGGAAGAAGAGGGAGGGGAGAAACAGAAGCAGGTCTGGCGTCCAGCTAGCTCTACAGACCAAAGCAGAACAGAGCTTAAAATCTAAGTTCCCAGTGGGGGTCACGGGCCATTCAGAGCCTCCCAGGCCACCTCAGTGGGTCCTCTGAGTCCACACTTCCAGGACTCGACCACAGGGAGACACTGCTCTCCCCTGACAGTCCTGGGGCCCCTCACACCTCAGCAAGCCACCGGTCGAAAGGGCAGGAAGTTGGCTACAGGAAGTGGGGTCAGACACTCCCTCAGGAACATCCACAGTCTTGGACCAGCTTCTTGCTAGCTCCTGTGACTTTTATGCTAATGAGAAAAATCATCTCCCCTCTAGGCAGATGAGTCACAAAAATTGCCCTTTCCTCCCTGCAGAAGCAATCCTGGGCCAGGGAGTTGGGTTTGACAAGAAGCTAGGGCTGCATTGCAGTCCCTTGTGATTTCCTTGAGTGGGCACCATGCACAAGACACAGTGTACACCCCCATGCTGTGGTTATGGCCTGGGCAGTGGCAGTCACATATGAGCAGGGATGGAGGCCCCCAATTTCTGGAGGTGGCACACTGAAGAGATTCCCAAATTCTATCCCATGCACCCCTAGGTTCCACCCAGGTGCTTCTGACCCCACCTGCAAACCACAGGTCAATCACAGCAGCTCCCTTTCACCTGATGTGTGGTGTAGGTCTTGTTCTTATTTTTGTTTAGAAGAGATTATATAACCTTTAACTCCTAATCTAGAATGGTCACATAATGGTCATTGAAAGCTATGGCAGGAGGAGCAGTGAGGGAGGGAGAGAGGGGCTTTTTAGAGACATTAAAAGTCACTGACTTTGGTCCCTGCTAGTAATAGGCATACTCTAGTCCTGGACCGCATCAGGCACTGTACCCTCCTGTTACTTGCATGGGGGAGGGGGTTTCCTCTGTAAATCCAAATTAGTAGGCTTTGTTAAACCATTCACATGTCAGCAGACAGATCATATTTATTTTTTAACATCCACATTTGAAAAATCTTCTAAGTACAATCCATGATAATGTACAGCTGGCAAAGTAACCCTAACCTTCCCTCATTTCCCCCGTTAAATGTAGAAGCAAACATTTTCAGAATACGAAATTAAATAACAAAGGTCATAGGACAATGAATAATATGCCTTGAGTGTGGTTAATTATACTTAGTTCTAAAAAAAGTCCTCCCTGCCACTATATGAAAACTGTGTGTGTAGTTCTTTCACTTTGAAATGTCATAGGGTTATTTGCTTTCAAAAGGAAAGAGGAACAGCACAAAGATATTTATATAATACAGAAAGGAAATATTTCTGAAGAACATGTTAGGTTTAATTCTTTATTGCTTCCCTTTGTCCTGTGGCTGGTTTATAAATATGCAAGGCACAATTCTTTGTGCTATTCAGATTAAGGGTTCCCAGTCTTTTCAGTGTTTACAGAGAAAAGAAACAAATAATTTAGATACTAAAAAGATTGAGTGTTTCCCAACAGTTACCGAATCTGATGGACTATTATAATCATAAGAATTACAGAACTGCATTTAATCTCTTTCCATGAGATAGCCTATACTTTTAAACAGGCAAAATGTCATTTTATCTACCCTTAATATTTCAGATTACAAAGCAAAAACATTTCTGAAAAACCTGAATGTCACTTCAATACCTAACTTTTATTAAAGAGAAAACTTAATTGTGAATAAACTCATTCTAATACCCCAATAAGATGAAATAAACAAGCCATGTTAATAGCAATCACGCTAGTGATAGCTCTGGGCAGGCCGGGAAATGCCTACCTGTGACTTAGGAGGTGTGTTCACCTAAAAAGATATACATGAGATCAAGCTCACTTTTGTTTTGTTTTGTTTTTTTAATAAATATTTTATTTATTTATTTTAGAGGAAGCAAGCAGGCAGGAGGGGAAGCGAGCAGGCAGACGGGCAGCAGAGAGAGGAGGGGGAAGCGCTCATTCATTATCTATGCAGCTGCTCATGGTCATTGCTCGGCCCAGTCCTGAGCAATTGGGCTTCTCCATGAATTACACTCTCATCCAGAGTCATGGACTTAACCACCGAGCCACTAGAGCACACCAGCTCACTTTCGTTTTTTTTGGGACAAATTTGCCTGGGAGATTAGAGAATCTTTCCTCTAATTTTTTTTTCTGACTGCCCTAAAATGCATATTCTTGCTTCTCCTGATTGGCTTAAAAATATCATTGGACCCTTACTAAGTGTCAGACACTGTGTTAGATGTTAGGAATTCAGAGATAAAGAAAATAACCTGCGGTCAAGGAGTCCAGTCAAGAAGATTTAGACGAAGGGGGAACTATGCTTGAGTTTCCTGGTCGTGTCTAGTCCAGAGTTGAGTCTACAGGCAGGATTCAGTTTCTTCACCTGAACGATTTCTCTGAGGTCCATTCAAACTTCTAAAATGTGTATGATTCTGGTCCATGACTTCAGGTTTCATATTATGTTAGATAAGGTGCTTATTAGACTGATGCAGATACAATACTTCTATAATGCTGAGGCCAGAATTAGTTTGTTTCTTTCAATTTTCCTGTTGTTATTAATCTATCTAAAGCCCTATATTTACTTGATACCTGTTGGAGGGGGGCGGGAGGTTGGTGTGGGTTTTCAGAGTGCAGTACCCCTTTAATCCACCCTCATTTGGTAGAGAAGTTTTGTCATCTTATTCAAGTTACTAACTTGTCACAGCTCCAAATTCTAAAAGAATTTACTTGTCTTTGATCTTTTTAAAATGAGTATGAGTCTGTGTCACACTCTTCTATTTTAGAATAGAGCAGCCTTAACATGGTTCTGTTCATGATTTATGAAGTGAGTTCTTGCCAGTGAATGAGGCTGATCTCACTCTCTTAGTCTGCATCATCCAGGCTTGAGGGCTTTGCTGATTCAGGAATCATTCTGTTCTTTATAGCTCTTCTGTGGGACACAACCGAGTAAGTAGAACCATTCCTCAACTTGAATTGTAAAATTTACCGTTTTTTTTCCTTTTGTTTCTTTTGAAGACATTTCAAGAAGATCCCAAGCAAAGTGAGATGAGTTACACATCAGTGAATTTCAACTGGAGAGGATAAAAAATATTTCAAACCTCCACCCCCTCACCACGCATCCCTATCCATTATAGCATTTAAGAATCACTGCATTAGACAGTGATAATAGTTAGTTAGAACCTAGAGCCCAAATTCCTCTTGACACTTCTGCAACCAGCTCTCTGCATGCTCTGTATGCTGGTTTACCGGCTAATCAATTACACGAATTCATTCATCTACATATTTTGAGTTTAAATGAATGAAATCTTAAAGTGATTTAAATTTCGAAGAAGAGAATCTATAACTAAAATACTATCATGGAAAACATATTTTTTAAATTTCCTACTATGCTTACCCCCAAGACAAATGCAAAATTGGTGAAAATGGTTGTATGGTAAGTCTTACTACTGCCTCAAGGAAACAGACATTCAACTGTAACTGAGAAATCTAGTTTCAAAGCTCTGCCCATCATTCATTTGGATGCAATTTACATGTGCTGTCCAAATGCCTGAGGGAGCTTCCTTTGCCCAGATGAATGGTAGAAAGCTAAGAGTTCCCAGGACAGTCATGTAGTTATAGACTCACAGGGCAGTGAGTGTATAGTTGAAGACCCTTATGAGATGTCTCAGAGGTCCTTGAATGTCATACTTTCTATTACCTGAGTTCATCTCATTTCAGACCAAGGGCATGTTCTCTTTAGCTTTCTCGAGAAAGTCTCCTCTTGATCTGATCATCTCCTACTTCCGTTCTCCTAAGTGTTCAGGAGGCAACAGATCTTGTCCCTCCAAACCCTGTTTCCTCTTGGGCCTACCTGTCTCCCTGGTTAGCTAAGACTAATATTATCTGACCCTTTACAGAAAAAGTCTGTCCCCAATTAGTAGAGTAAACCTGACTCCCCTGGTAGAGCCCTGTGAGTTCTTGAGGATGTGTTCAGCTAGAATGCACTCTTGGTCTCTCATCTTTCCTTCATTCAATATCCCATTCAAGAGGTCATGTGAGTTATGTGATTAGTGAACTTGAAATATGGAACTGAGATGCTCTAAACCCGTAGTACAGCCTTATTCTCCAACTCAGTCTGTCACATGCAGTTTAAATTCTGGTCCACTCTCTTTCGTACAACATAGGGCCAACACTAGTCACTCTGCTCTAGAACTTTTTCTCAGGGGCTAGATACACACTAAACCAAGTTTACAGAGACTGTGATATAGCCAGAATTCAGCTTTATTCCAGTTTAATGCTAAATGCAACTGGCTAGCAAATGGAACCTCCCCTCAGCAGACAGGGCATATGCTCCCTGTGCATGGGTTAGAACACATAAGAAGTCATGTTTTATGTGGAATATGAAATCAAACTTATCAAGGGAAGCATTTGCCCCTGAGAACTCAAGTTTTGGGGCCAAAGCCCCTTCTTTCATGAATAATGTCTGGGAAGGTGCTACCTTAGGTTTCTATCTTTCATGTCATAAGCAGACAGCACCTCCACCCACCACCTCTGCTCATCCAGCCTTTCTCTAAACAGCTGAGTAGTTTCCCACTTGTTTAATTAACAGTCACTTTCTGGTGTTTGCCATTCTGAGCTCACTCCCAGTTCATTGTGGCTGAAGTTATCCGTGCTTCCCAAAGTTTTCAGCTGTGCACTAGCCATCGCTCACTCCTTTAGTCTATTTCTCATCATCTCTGTGTGTCTGTGTGCATATATGTGTATGTGTGTGTGTGTGTGATTTAACTCTTAGAAGGAAACTTTATTTCCTATTTCCAGACTTTTTTGGAAGATGCTTTATATTACACTATTTACTGATCATAAGGCATTTTTGAGCTCCCTTAACCTTGAGTATAATTGTTTTTATTATACTTTATAATTTAGTACTTAAATTCAAGCTCTTAAGCAATTTTTCCTGATTTCATGTTGTATTAACTTATGAGACTGAGCTAATGATGACAAATATCTAGTAAAGATTTGGTATAAATTATCTGGCTTTTTTTTCCCACTATTAAATAATCATCTTATGCAATAGATTCAGCACATATTTATCTCTGATTTGTTTCCAAAAGAGGGGTATAAAGCTATTTCTTTCTTGATCAAAAGAATAGCCAAATGCATGCCTCCAACAATCAGAATCAGCCTCAGATCAGAAGATTCTTCTCCACTGTTTCCTTTTATTCTCCACCCCTCCCCCAATCCATTGAGCATTTCTGTATGTTAGCATAGCTTTTGGCATTGTAGATAAAATAGTGGAAATAAGAGAGTATGAAAGAGTCTTGTCCTAAGGGGGCTTACATACTAATTGAGGGAGGTAGACAATAAAAAGAAAACAAATAGAAAAAACATCAGCAATTGGGAAGTGCTATACAAAGGATAAAAATGCATAATGTAGTAGTGACTCCTCCAGATGGGCTTATCAGGTGGGCAGTCAGAAGGCATCTCTGAAGGGTAACATTTAGCCTGAGACCTGGAGGACAAGAAGGAGTTGAACATCCAATGAGGACAAAGAACATTGCAGATAGAGAAGGCCCAGGACAAAAGCCCTAGAGAAGGAGCAGACTCGTGGGTACAGGAAGAGAAAGAAGGCTAATTCACTGGCATGTGGTCCCAAGAGGGGGAGCTGCAAGGGGAAACTCATCCGTGAAGGGCACAGGCTGGACACAGGTAGATACTTTCCTAAATTTCTCCTTTAGAGGGACTGTGGACGCTGGACTGCTTTGCCCTGCCTCATGTTTCTATTCTATTTCAATAATATATAATAAGGGAAGATGGGTGAATCATACAGGTGATTCTATCTCCACAGCATTGTTTCTGGCCAAGCTCATGTGTGTGTGTCTCTTCCAGATTTATCAGGTCATACCATGTTCCAAATTAGAGAAATGACATTTGAGAAGAGCAAAAGGCAAGGATGTCAGAAATGTATCACCATGCCCCACAGCATCTCCAAGGTCACAGGTGTGTGAAAGCCAAAGTTGGAAGGGTAGCACCCAGAGGAATAGTTTATATAAACTTTTCTTAAACTTCATAAATTTTCCCTTGGGAGCGTTGGCGGTATCAGGATTCTAGGTCTCAAAATGTGTCTTCCAGCTCAGAGGTGTGTATATAGCAATGAAAAGATAAACCAGACCTCAACAAACATTTGGCCCTAAGGCTTACGGGTTCATAAACTGCTATTCTCAATTCCTTTGGGAGAGGGCTGGCTCTGTGGAATTGATTCACATTAATTATAGTTATAATAGACTGATTAACCAAGAGCAAAACCATTTATTCATTACCTATGAGAGTTATAATTACTGACTGAAAGTCATGTCTGTTGGTCAGTACATGATCTTCCAAGTAGGAAAATGTATTTAAGAAAGCAAATTCAAGTCAAAAGGCTAAATGTCAAACATGGAAGCTGAACAAATCAAGTTAGATGTTTTAAAGGGCTACTTTCATGAAGCAATTACAGCCTCCCACAGTCCTTTTTCAGTACAAGGACTGCAGTCCCAGCTGGGCAAAGGATCTATGATCCAGCTGGACAAGAAAGAGCAGTGCTGGGGAAACACTGGCAAATTTTCACTCCCAGCCTTGCCTTTTTTCTAGCTCTGAGCCACTGCTCCCCATAGGTTTGTCGAAGTAAATTTGTCTATAGTAAATTCTCCTTGGTATTTATTAAAAATTCATTTTTTCTAGTTAAGATTCATATTCCCAACCCAGCACTAGAGATTCTGATTCAGAAATGTGGGGAACAGCCTAGAAAAATCTCAATTCTTTTGTCTATAAAACAGTAGGTCTTATCTTTTGGGGTTGTTGCCACAATCAAATGAGTCCAGACGTGTAAAGCCCATAGACATGTCAATGGCATCTAATGAGCCCTCAATATAGACTTGTGATGATTATTATCACCACCGTTATCATCAGCATCTTCTTTATGGTCTTTGTTCAGTATACCACGTTCCTGTTTGCCCAGAGATTTGATTTGTTTTAATCAATCAAAGTCAAGGTTAGTGGTTACTGTAGGAAGAAAGACCACACCCTTGACCGTCTTAGTAGCATCTCCCAGATTATTTTTCATTGATGATATGTCAAGGTTTCTACTCCTTCAGGATGGGAAAGAAAGTATCCTAAACCATTCCCAAATCATGCAGCAGGATGGATTTATTTTTACAAAATTTTCTAATGGCACCCATTTATTTCAGAGATTGGCACATCCTTGCCCTGTCCTGAAGGTGGGATTTCACGTCACTCTGGGACTAAAAGCTCTCTATCTACTGACAGCAGAAGCATACCAACTTGTTTAAGGTCAGCTCCATAAATGTTGTCACTTGTTACAAATTATCTTCATATTTAAACCTTCCTTTACACATGAACACAGTGTAGGCACAAAGTTCTCTTGATTAGCACGGGTAGCACCATACTGAGTCGAATTAAATTAGGTAGAATCTTGCTGGTACGTTTGGAATGAGAACAGCACATGCCATGCTTTGTCACCTGTCAGAGTTTGCAAGCAGAACTTAGAAGAGCACTCTTCTGATCACCTCTCACTTCACCGGAATACTTCAGGGTGGGTTATAAATGTTAATTAAGCCACAAAACATCCCAGTGACCCTGCTAATTACAATAATCACTTCTGCATTTTAGATGGGACGTTAAACAAGCAAGAGGTTAAAGTGAAGTCAATTTTTCAGTTTAGGCTGATTCAGCAGCACAGCTATTCAGGGAATTTTACATCATTGCACCCTAAACAACTCTGCAACTGGTTGCCTTACATGTGGCATTTAACGTGAGTGTTTGAAAAAAGAATACATTTTTACAAAAACAAAACTTAAAATCTAAGCTTGTGAAGAGAAAAAGATCTACCCTGGGCTTAGCCAGAACTGCTCTGACTTGCTTTATGTCCAATCTGCCTCCCAGTGCTGGGCCTCTCCCCTCCCAGCCAGTCTGGATTCTTGCCCCTCCCTCTTACCTCTACTTCCCCATATGCAGGGAGCCTACATTCTACTGTTGGCCTGCATTGGGGGACAGCAGTTACTGATGACAAGTGTGGCCTAAACAGTCTGCCGAGAGCCATAGTACTCTGCTTGGCTCGACTGGCTTCACTTGTTTGATGGTTTCTGCTAAACATAGCCCAGCTCCCAGGTCCCCGCTGACCAGGCTCTGAACTATTTTTAGCTGGGTCCAGGGCTCTGGCCACTAAATCTGGATAGGTAGCTGAGATGCAGCCCTAGCTTCAAAAATAATGACTTCTATTTTTCCCTCATAACAATTTATGCTGTCTTCATTTTAGGCTTTCTGGAAAATAGAGCTGAGGAAAAAGGTGACAGCGTTTAGAACACATAGTAAAAAGAAAAGAAAATTAAAGTGTCCCATAATATTTTTTATTGAGGCTATATATGCAATAATATACAGTACATGTTATCTATATAGTAATACATCATATTGCTAAACATATAGACAATATACAATATATGTGTATATAATATACTATCTATGTATAGTAATATGGTATATTAGTATTATATATGCACATATATCCATATCATCTCAAATAGACATTCAGATACACTTACACGCAAGTATATACTCATTTAACCCCAACCTAGAACAACGTAAAGGATACTCCAACATTCCAGAAAGTTCTTAGGTGTCCCAATGAATATCTCTGTACCCAGGGGTAAATCCTATTCTGATTTTTATCACTTTTGATGAGTTTTTATCTGTTTTTACATTTCATATAAATGGAATTTTACATGTAAAATCGTCTATACTTCCTCTTTCATTCATTATAATGTCTGTAAGCGTCATCCATGTTATTACATGTAACAGCAATAGACTGGCTATTTGTGTGCCCTATATAAAAGTTCTACCATGTGAATATACAATTTATACATTCATTCCCGTCAAGGGATATTTAGCTTGTTTCTGTTTTTTTGTGATTAAAAATAAAACCACCACGAACATTTTGTCTGTGATCTCATGTCCTCATTCCCGGTGGGCAGATGCTGAGCAGTGGAATTGCTAAGTCACAGGGGAGTCTGGGGTCTGGCCTTCAGCAGACACACCAGTTGTCAGAGTTACTTGTGCAGTTCCATCAGCATTGTCTGAGAGTCCTAGCACGTGTCCTCACCCACGACTCATGGAGTCCTCACTGGAGTCCCCCTGAAGAGTGTGGTTGCTGTCTCAGTGTAGTTTTCAGTGCATTTCCTTGGCTGCTAGTGGTTTTCAGCACTTTTCTGACACTTACTGGGCATTTGGACATCCTCTGGTGAAATGCTTGTTCAAGTCTTTTGCCCAGTTCTTAACTAGGTTCTTTGCCGTTTTCTCATTGGTGTTTAGGATTTAAGTTCTTTGTGAGATAAATATAACCATCATACACATATTTGTGTGTGTGTCTTATTTTAGCCTCTGACTTGCCCTTTCACGGAACACCTTAATCTTAATAAAATCCACTTTATCAATATTTCCTTGTAATGGTTAAGGGTTTTTGTATCCTGTTTAAGCAATCTTTAACTACACTAAGGCCATGATAATATTCCCCCATGTTTTCTTCAGAAGCTTTATTGTTTTACTGTTTAGGTCTGTAAACTGCCTCAAGTGAATTTTTCGCATATGGCATGAAATGAAGGTCAAAGCCCATTATTCTGTTTCCATAAGAATATCTGGTTGCTCCAGAATTAGTTATTGAAAATACCATCTCTCCCCCAGTGTGAGTGTGCTCCTGAGCACCATAGTCTGTTTGTCTATTCTTTCACCCACACCACATATCATAATGTAATTTTATATTAAATCTTTTAATATGATACTATAAAACACCAACATTTTTTCTCTTTGGGAATATCCAGTCTTCTTCAGATCCTTTTCATTTCCATACACTTTTAGAAACAGCTTGTCAATTTTTACCACAACCCTCCAAGAAAATGGTAGCTGATATTTTAATTAGGAGTATGTTGAATCAATAAATCAACTTGGAGAAAATTAATATCTTACTACCAAATCTTCCAATTTGTGAACATGATATATTGTTCTATTTATTTAAGTCTTCTTTATTTATAGTCTATCTTTTTATTTTACTTAACAATATATTATGTATATCTAACTATGTCATACATATTTTCTACAACATAGTTTTTAATGGCTTCATAGTATTATACTGCACGGAATCACCATAGTTAGACTCCAGATCATTGGACATTTAGGTAATCTCTATTTTTCCACTATTCCAAGCAACTCTCACATAATGATCATGGGCATATAGAAGAACAAAGGGAGCACTGGGTGGAAGGGAATTTTCAGAAGAGTCAAGGGTTTTTCTCTTTCTTTATGTAGGTCTTTTGCTTTCTTTCTTACAGCTCTCAGCTATCCATCAGCACAACACACACACTACAATGCTTAGTAGAAGATGTTAAACAAATGTTTCTTTTTATGCTGTGAGTAGTTAAACATTTTCATGTCTCAAGACTCAAGCAAATCCGATTCTACACAGGAATGTCTAGGATATTCTATAAAACTTTCAGTTCATGTGAACTACAGGATAAATTTATTTTGAGCTACTGGAAATCAATTTGGTGGTATTAAGAAATTCAGATTCTTAGACTTCTAGATACCTGATCTATAAAAAATAAATAAAAACCATGAGCTAAAGTTCCTCCTAGCTCTAATAACCTACTATTTTATGTACTAGAGAGGTCATTAGTAGAGCCAAAATAGATGACTTCAAATAAACAAAGCACATAAAATCATAAAGGAAAACACAGAATGAAGAAAAATACATATGCAAATGTAAATAATAGGGTTTCACATCCAAACTATAGTAATATAAATTTATTCAAACATAGAAAGTCAATATCTAATTATATTCCATAAATAATCAAGGAAAATGAGCCAAAAGTTGATAAATTTGATTACAAATGTAGAAAATTACCCTCCGGAAAAATGAAGAGCCTCATTCAAATGCAAACTAAGGAGGTGCTAAGGTACCATTGCCCACCTATTAAATGAGTATAACTAAATGGAGATGATAAAATTCCAAAATGGCTAAACAGTACATAACTATATCTAATAGCTGCATAATACTCTACTACACATTTGTTTGATTAGTTTTCTATATTTGGGCATTTAAGTTGTCACTGGATAAATCTTACTGAATAGCAATCTGTAATACAGATAAAAGAGGGAGACAATCATTCCACTTTGGGAACTAAGTTCAAGGAAACAGTGTAAATTAAAAGTCTGCAAGCATACTAATGACAGTTTTTAACAAACATTATTTTTATTAACAAAATTTTGGCCATAATTCAAGTGTAGTGGCAAAGAAATAGCTAAGTAAATGGGGGAAATAAAGTTTTTAAAAGAAGATTGACTTAAGTTTCCATTCAACAAATATTTGAGTGCCTATTTATTCAAAAAATGAAATATTTTGTTTTAACCTTTGAGGAATTCCAACTCATAGAGATAGATGTACTTATTATAGGCAATGTTTCTTGAGGGCTTACTATGTACGAAAGTTATTTTAGTGCTTTAGATGTGTTAACTTTCAGTGTGCACAGTCACCCTAGGAGGTGGATATTGTATCTGCAGCATAATGATATGTAGCTTGCTCAAGATCATAGCATTCCAGGACAGGAAAATATATATAATCTATTTAATGACTTCCTAATAATTCAGCCCAGCTATCAAGTTACGTGAGTGTGACTGTCTGAGTGCTGAATCCCTGCTCCAGATAACTTGGTTCTTTTACACAGAAATAATAAAAAGATAAGCAGCAGTAGATACAAAGTACCATGGGGATCATGAAGAATGAAACTGTGCACTTGGCAGGGATGGAGGCTGGAGGGCAGGGTCAAAGGGGAGGGCATATCAGGGAGAAGAGGATATGGAAACAGAGATAGCATGGCTTTGCAAGGCCCTGCTTCAGTGTTTAGATTTTAGCCTGAAGATGCTGATGAGTACCTGAGGGATGTGAGAAAATGCTTTGAAGGCTAAGGAGACCAGTTGTCAGGCTTCCGCAGCTGTCCAAATGCAAGGAAAAACACATTTGAATGGAGCAAGTGCTAATAGGATGAGAGGAGGGACCAAATGACAAGAGTGTGACATGACCAATACACAAACCACAGCAATGTGTCTGTGGGAACGAGGAGGGGGTGAAGAGCATGAAATGGCACATATGTACTAACACATCTGAAAACGTGTAGGCACACACACTCAGTTCTGAAGGTGAAAACTGGGCGGGGACAATGAATTCAGACTGTTGGCTCGTCACATCCTGACCTCGATTCTCTGTGAGCGTTACAACATTCAGTGCTCTCAACTCTACCACGCAGGTATGATTATTCCTATTGTATTGGCAGGAAGACTGAGATCCCCAGAGCTTAGGGGAGCTGCTTAAAGGGTGTGGCATAGCGCCAGTGAACTGGGGTGTATACGCTGGTCTGTATGATTCCAACTTACTGCTCTTACACACTTGAAACTTCCTCATTCGAGTGGAAAAAATGACACATTCTTTTCTTTCATCAACTTTGTATCATGACAATTGAAGAAAAAAAGCTCAAACTTTGAAAACTAAGGAGGAGAAAATAGCTGAGAATCATCTTTGATTCATCACTCTCCTTCCTCTACTGCCCATAAGTTCTGGGCCTCCAACTTCTATTAGTCCCATATCCAAAACAACTCTATGTGCTTCCTCCTCTCCATTTCCAGCACAATCACTGCACTGCAGTGTAGCCTGGATCAGCCTAATACTTCCCAGGCTGGTCTGATATCAGGTTGATCTACTTGAATAGCCTTATATCCTGCTCTTGCTCTGATCAGACATTTTAAGAAGAAATTCTTCAAGACTACCGAGTAAAATTGCTTCCCAAGTGGTCCTTCTATTTCCACTCGAGTTTCCCTGCACCTTCTGAGTCATGAGGTTTATTATTAGGCCTCCAGTGGCTCCCATCATAATCCTGTGCCTCGACCTGTCTCACCCTGGCCCTTCTCTGCTGCCTCTTACCTCTCTGCCCATGTGCTATTCTTTGTCTATGCGAGCATGTTTCACCTCAGGGCCTCTATGTGGTGACTCTCTCTGCTAGAAATAATCTCTTCTTCCCAGCCCTCCCTGAGATATTAACATGCCTTCATTCCCATTTTATTCAGATTGCTATCCATTTGCCATGTCCTCAAAATGAAGAGAGACCCTCCACCTAAAATAGGGTTCTTATTTATCCTGAATCTCTTTCTTGCTTTTCTTTTTTTAATCCCTTCATGGTCATTAGTCTCTCTCTCTCTCTCTCCCTCTCTCTCTCTCTTTCTCTCTCTCTCTCATTCTTCCCCTTAATCAAACTCTTTGGTATGTTTTGGGTTTCTTCTTCTTTTTTTTAGATTTATACCAGTGAAAAGTGGAGGAGGGATACCCCAGGGCATTCTTTCAAAACATACACTCTTCCATATTTAAGGCTGAGAATTAGATAGAATTTCTTGAGAGAGGGAGAGGGGAAATTAAACATTGGCATTTTGAAAAGCTCCCTAAATGATTCTACGACACACACAGATCCACTTTATTCAAAAGGTGTTGACTCTCCCAAAACAAATTCATTGATATTAGGAATTTGAAAATATACATCAATAAAAAGAAAATATAATAATTTCAGCCACAAAGATAACCCCAAAAGAAATAGTCTGTCTCCAACAAAGAAAAAAACAACCCAAACATAAGTAAAATAAGTCAAAAGAAGATAGATACCAGATTGTCTCACTCATAGGTGGAATGTGAATAGACAAAACAAAGGAATAGACAAAACAAAACCAGCCCTGGTACACTTGCAATAGGACTGAGGTCACTGATAGGGAATGGGACAAGGGGGTTGGGGGTTGGGGAGGACTAGTGGTGGCAGACCTCACTGGACACTGGTGAAGAACACTTGGTGACTTGGTGGAGGGCAGGGTGTGTTGATATATCTGAAAAATGCAGAATTGCACATATGGGAAACCTACACATGTGAGTTTCATTTGAATGTGTAAAACAAAGTTACTGCAATGAAATACTAAAAAAGTTTAAAAAAAACACAAAAACAAAAACCATATATATATATATATATATATATATATGTATGTATGTATGTATGCATATAAGTGCCAAGTCCACTACTCACAATATTTTAATTATAAGAATTTCCTTTTAATTTTATCCCTTCATCTTCCGCACCCTTCTTTGTACAAACTTTATTATGTGATTCTCTTCTTCATAGGAGGCTGTATCATCCTGTGTCAACTCTTCCCTACCACCCTCAAACTGACTCCTTTAAATAAAAGCTATATTATGAAAGAAATAAGAATAGAACAGAAAAGAAAAGAAAGACACTGATCTAGACCCCACAGAACTTCACAAGGCAGCTCAGTCCTGTAGTTGGGTCACTTCTCAAAAAGTCTTACATTACCTCAGTGCCCTCTGCCTCTTTGGAATTCTAAAAAACGCATAAGATCCTGAGCACTAGGCCTGCAGGCCCGGCCTGAGAATATGGAAAATTAGGGTTGCTGATGAGGGACTGTTTGTCCTGCCTGGGAGCTCTCCAGATGAGCTGAGCAGGCATTCCCCACCCTGCTCCTGCCTGTATCTGAAAATGGCCCTCCTTTCCTTCCATTCCTGAAGAAACAATCTGACTGAGAAACTACCTCCATTCTGCTTTGAGCTAACTATCCCTGCCATCAAAGCAGATCATTAAACCAGCCCAGCCCTCTGGTCATTTCTTCCCACTTCCTCTCACGAAGCAGCTGGCCCACCTAACTAGCCCACACTCTAAGTCACACTGCCTGGTCAGTTCAGCCAGGGCTGTGGAATCAGACTCAGCTAGTACCCAGAGACATGTCATAGCTCTATGCTTCCCTTCCCACATCTATAAAAGGAAAAATACTTACCTCACGGGATTTTCAGGGGCATTAAATGTGACCACGTCAGTAAAAATTCCCAGCACATGTTACACTGAGGAATCTCCAGCTTGAAGCCTTCTTTCTGTCAAAGGAGTGAAGTGTGTCACCTGGGCTTGGGGACACTGGTTCTCCCAGCTAGCTGGGGTTGTCTCCACCAGAGTGTCACTATCACTACTAGCACCCCTAATGGGTTTCTGTGTGTGAAATTGTTCATTTACAATCTCTGGGTGGTCTGTTCAAACCTGGGCTAGAATAGGAGGAGCCAACATATCTATTTACTTCTTTCCTTCTGCCCTAGCAGTTGGCTTAGAGCCAACACCTTCCTGGCAACCAAATCCCCAGATACTATAAACTGTCCTCAGCACCCTCCCTCCCCTCAGTCTTATGGGAGCAGAGGTATCAGATTCTCTCTCACTTTCCAAACTGCCAGTCCAGTCTTTGTCTCACACTCAATGTCCAGATCTGTCTGTGAACTAGATCTGGAATTGACTTCATGCCTACTGCTCAGGGTAGTGGGAGTGGGAAATGCTGATAGATGTTTTCTGCCATGCCAACTTAGAATCCTCAGTGGCTTTCACCTGTAAGCTTTGTGGTTATTGCTAGCTAAGAGTCCACATTACCATGGATACTCTTCTACAGTTACACTAAGGATTAAATTGATTTCGCAGACTGATCTGGGAATTGAAGCAGCATTTGTACCATCATCTCTGTGGGAAAATATATTCTATGTTCCAAACAATTGACCTTTTGGAGTAGATCCAGTTCCTAGGTTGGGGACAGCCTGTACACTATTAAGTTACATTTTCGGTTTCATTTGTGTGTCCTAGAATCAACTACTTGTAAGAGCTAGAAGAAACTTTGGAGATCACACATTAATAGATTAATTTTGCTTGGAAGGAAACCAAGGTTTAGAAAAACACAGAGATTTGTCTAAGATTTTTTGGCTACTTTGGTCTTCTATCTCCAAACCAATGATTTTCCCACCATCAACATGATTTTGTGGTCATGTTCTCACATAGGTATTAAACTACTTACAAGTTGGAAAGATAATGACTTCTTGTACACAGACTCAAACATACTAAATGTTTCATGAATACTTAATTGCTTCATTATTCACTTTGAGTTAGAGTTCTATTCGCCGTAAGATTTCCTTAAATAACAAACATCACTAGGATAGTTCAATTAAGAATTTATTTGAGAGTTGTTAAGTTTAAACCAATTTAAATCCAATCTCGGCTTAAACCAAGATTTGAATAATAATTCATATATATTTTATTTAACCACTATTTCCAACATAGAAAGATCTATTTGTGTTGGATGTCACCAATCTACTGATGCTGCATATTTTTCAGTTTACAGACACATTTTACTTTTCTTTCAGGAGATTCATGCTATCAATTTTAATGTGACCATAAGGGAGAGCCACTCATTTTATAACAACATTAGAAAACCTAACTGCTTTGTTTGCCTTACGTACCAAAACTGATTGAAATAGACTTATGAAATCAGAAATAAGCTTTCTCCAGCTGAAAAGATGATTGATACAATTAGATATACTGTATGAGGAGAGCAAAGATCATTAGAAACAAGAAAAAAATTGTTTGAAACAAACTTTCATATTTTGTATAGTTTTCTTCAACAATAAAAACATTTAACTATTTCCTGATATCTTCTTTGAAAGAGCAGGATGAGCAAGCTGAAAGAGAAACAATCTCATACATGTAGATGGCATGGTTTTATTGAAACAAACTAGCACTGACATAAATAGACAGCTGGTTCTGCAATCTAACGCCAAGAAAAAAGAGGGGCCAAAGATCAGTTCAGAAATGAGTCATCTTTTGTGGTTGCTGCCCATCTAACTTCAACCGCCTTTAACAGTTCTATGCAGTCAGTTTGCACCTTCAAGAAGGGATTTATTTTGCAATCATTTCATCTTGAAGGTTATACCAGATAATTAATTTGAGAAAATGCTTGCTCTGTGAGTGTGCTTGCGTGTGTGTGTGTGTGTGTGTGTGTGTTGGAGATTAGAAGTAGTGGGTCTATAAGCGCCCCATGTTTACTGCAGCATTATTTACAGTAAACGGGAATTGGAAACTGCCTAAGTGCCCATCATTAGATGAATGGATAAAAAAAGATGTGGTGGTGCGCCCTGGTGGAGTAGCGGTTAGGTCAGTGCCTCCAAAGGAACACAGGCCACATACACCTGAGTTCGATTCTTAGGCGCTGGGGTTGGGAGGACAACCAGTGTGAACAATTAAATAGAAATAAAGTAAATGCCTCTTCCTCCTCTTTCTTCCCACCTGCCTACTCACCTTCATTCCTATCTGCACGTTTCCTTAAAAAAAAAAAAAAAAAGAAGAAGTGGTGCGGTCTATATACACAATGGAATACTGCCCAGTCCGAAAAAGATGAAATCCTGCCATTTGTAACACCATAAATAGAGGGGATGATGCCAAGTGAAATAAGCCAGAAAGAGAAAGACAAATACTGGATGATCTTACTCATATGTGGAATATCAAGAAACAAAGTTCATTTAACAGAGAAAACAAAAAATAAGCCTTAGACATTGACAACAGAACTGAGGTTACCAGCCAGGAAGGGGTTTGGAGCAAGCAGTAGCAGGAGTCCAATACACCATGGGGGAACACTTTTGGCAGTTTGTTGGTGGGTGCAGTGTGTTGTCATATATTTCAAGAATGGTGAACCTGCCCATAAGGGCCTGTATTATTTTGTAAATCAAAGTTACCTCAAAAACAACTTTAAAAAAGTAATGGGGGCGGGGGGAGGTTTATTGGCCATGAGCAAGGACGTGGTATTTGATTATACCTGGCTCTAGTTGGGTGGGGTGGGGGGACGGCAATAAAAAGAATGAGGACATACCTTATGACTTAGCTGGTAACTTAGGTGCCTTGATTATTCTCTCACGTGTGTACCGAAATGAAACCAATACTAAATCTTAAAGAAAAATCTTGACCCTGCCCGGGGGTACCATCTAGCTGTGGCTCTAGTTTTGAGAAAGGTGGCTTCCCACAGATTCTTGTATCCTTGTCTAATTTCCCAATATCCTTGAGCTGAGTGGACTACAAATGCCTTTAACATTTGACATTCGATATATAAAATGACTACCTCCAGGTTTATCTAGTAAAACTTATAACCTAATACCACATAAGACTTATTAAAGTCTTGAGAGGAATCATATTTACAGGACAGCCCAATGATGTCAATTCACTTACTTATAAGCTATATTGTAGTCCTTGAGGCAGCAAAGAGCTGTACACAACTATCACAAACTCCACATTTTATTACCTAAACCTACTCACATTCACACCATATTAGCTAGTGGTCAATACTGAAAGGCTTATAAAAACATCCCTATGAAAGTCTGTGCTAGGGTTTACTATAAGAAATCAGGAGACTGCTCCCAAAGCGCTTTCCTAGAGGAGATTCCATAGGGACATCTCCCTAGTTTCAATACAGTGATGGTTGGGTTCCTCAGAGTGGAACTGCTCTGCCTTTATCTAACAGGCATTAGGGTGTACCACGCAGTGCCCATTAGCCAGTGTAAATAATATCATGATGTCATTAGGGTCCCAAATCTTGATAATCCACACCATTTGCAGTCAGAAGTCCAATTTCCTTCCTTAGACATTTCTGTAGTTATCTATGGATACTGACATGTCTGACCCAAATGTTTCTCCAAGCCTGGTGATGTACCATTAGATGTTTAACAATTAACTCTCTGGCAGAAAAATCTAAAAACTTTGTAATATTTTCTAATTTCCTTGATGTAAACACTTCCACCATGGTCAACATAATATCCCTGAAACATGATATTGAAAACAGATGCATAGTAGAATATCATTATATAGTATTTTCACCATACAGATATAATAGTTGTAAACAACCTCTAGACTATAGAAAACAATCAAAATGTAGCAAAATAAACAGAATGTGATGAGTTTTGAATAATCATTACTTATTAGTATAATTTATTTGTAGGTCTATATAATTTAACTTTAAAATAATGACTCTGTTTAACAACTTACAAAATTCCTGAAAGTTTCACTGTTGGCCTCATGAGTTTAACAACTGAACTCTCAGACAAAGCTGGCTTGAGGACACACTACCTAAAGGCCAACTGGGTTGGGAGTCCCAGTTAACAGTCTGGCCTTTAGTCTGTTAGATTAACAACTCCTGTCTAACAAAGAACAAGACTCAGGACCTTTCCTGAGTCTTTCCACGTAAGTAGAAAGAATAGAAGGCAGTTTTCTACCTGCAGTCAGAATCACTATCTACCAGTTCTCGGCTCCCAAATCTTTTGGTCTTCAGACTTGGGTCGTCTACAGGGCTGTTGTCCAGCACAGTTACAAGGCCAACCAATGTCTCCTATGCTACTGGCAACATTCTTGTGTTGACCACCAACCTGCTGGCTTCCCTAACTGATCACCTCTACTCTGCCCAGAAGCCACTGCTCACACTCAGGCCAAGAGTCTCCTTAGAGTATCTGTCAAGTGGGGCTTCTCTCTCCTTGATAGACACCTACCCTTGAGCCTCATGGTTCTGACTGCTGCTGCTTCTGCTATAGGCAGCATTGTCTCTTCCAGTTTCCAAGTCTTCTCCTATCTCTCTTCCTGTCTTCAATCTCTTATCCACATTTTAAATTCCAAATACATTGAAAACTGAGTTTTGTATAAATGTGGCAACAAAACTCATTTAACGAAGATAAAATTGCAGAGTAAAGCATGATCCCAATTTTATTAAAAAATTATTTTTCCAGGCACACCCAGATGACATAGTGACTTAGTTCACCAGAGGCATAGTCCCACATACATCCCAAGATCCCCGGTTCAAGACCCAGGGCCAGGGAAATAACCAAGATGAAAAACTAATAAAATACATTTTAAAAATGTTTCCTCCTCCTCTCTTTTCCTTGCTGCCTGCCTGCTCATCTTCATTCCTGCCTGTGCCTTTCCTTTAAAAACAATATTTTTCCAGAAATAAGACAAGAATGTGGTCTCTATGACTGATGAGATTACAGGTGATTTTCATATTCTCTCTGTTTTCCAAATGTCCTGCAATAAATACATTTTATTCTATAAAAGAGAGTCTTTTAACGGCAAATCTGATCTGAACTGATATGAGCTAACTGGAGTGCTTATTTATATGATGTGAATATTCATGATTGTTTTTATAAAATATCGAAGTTTCAGATTATGGTGAAAGACTTCAGAAGCTTCTGGGGTGTTAAGTAATAGAGAGAGAGAGCACCAGTTTAACTTCAAAATCTGAAGAAATCTGAATCCGAATGCTTTCATCATTTTTAGAGAGCACCCACAGAAAAGTTGATATAGCTCTTTCATTTTCATACTCGCCCTTTCTTTACAAGGATTCTGAGGCACTAGAAAAACTGCAGAGCTGTAGGGGAGGGGACACCTGCAGACTTACTGGAACCACTTTCCAGTGCCACTGACTCCCAGAGCCCTGCTCTCTGCACCACTCACCGTGATTTTCTCTCAAAAGCTCACTTTGCAATATAGTTTCTTTTGGGTTTTCCCTTGTCTATTAAGTATGTCTGCATGTATTTGAACACTAATTATGGACAAAGTCCAAAGTTCTTTTTTATGGGATTCATGGTCCCCATGGAAATTGGAGGATAAGCAGACATTCTGTCCCCAGGCATTCTGTTACTCTTAAAGGGGCTCATGAAAGAGATTTGGGAAAGTGGCATCCGAGGCCATAAGCTGTAAATTCAAGTCCCAGTTGCAGCTCAGTCAAAACACCTACTTCATTTACAACCAATCTTTACCTCAGTGGTAGAAAGGTTTGAATCATACCTGTGCCCTCTCTGTAGCAAATCAATAGGATTTTACACCATGCAGTTTTTGCATATAAAGCTGCTGACTTCCTCCTATCTTTCCCACTCTATTTTCTTTTGTCTTATTTTTCTCTGTACTTATCTTTAACTTATCCTACTGTACATATTTATATAAACTACCTTCTTCTAGAATAAAGCACAGTATAAATAAGTGTACTTTAACTAAATGAGACAGAATGATGTGGAGTCATCTCTTTGTCCTTGAAGGCCCCAAGAAGAACTGGCAGCAATAAAAATCTGTGAAAACTACTCCAGACAGGATTACCATTTTTGCTATCACTTGTTTGTTCACCAGCAATGCACATGCTAACTCTTGAAACGGAAAGCTATTTAAACACACACACACACACACACACACACACACACACAGAGGAAATCCTAGCTTTATTAGTCATCCAGACAATTATTAGTTGGACAATACTCCCCGCTCCCAATCTATGGTTTCTGCTCTCCAAGTATGTGACATAATGGCACATGCATGCGCAAGCATCTCAGCTCACAGACACAAGGGAGTATATCGCAATTGCTAAGAGCACAGACTCTAGAACTAGATGTCTGGGTTAGAACCCCAGACCTGCCACTCACTCACTTGTGTGATTTGGGGCCACAGTTAATCCCATTCATAAAGTAAACATACTAAGAGTACCTATCTCACAGACCTGGTATAAAGATTAAATGCGGTACCCTCGGCATAAAGTTTAAAACAGTGCTGAAGCACATCCAGCGATCTCGAATAAAGGTTACCTATCACTAGTGACATACGAATGAACTTGGGCAGCATCTTATCTTGAGGTTTTGGACAAACACCTGAGAAATGAGGAAAGACCTGTGGTCTGATCACCTTCTAGGACAGGCCCAAAACTCTGGCGAGATAATGTGTGTGGCTACTCTTCCTCCTGCCTCTTTAAAGGCAGTTATGTGGTGCAAAGAAAAGTTGGACAACCAGTCTTTGAGTCTCCAAGTTCCTTCGTTGCAGTCTTCTTTGTGACAGACACGTGTCGGATGCAACAGGCACAAAGATACAAATTGTTCATCCAAATAATTACAAGGTAGGAAGTAGGTAGGTAAACAACACACTGGATAGAGAAACACAAAAGTCCTGTGGAGAAACAGTATCCACAGAGGGGACAGAGATGAGCCTTGAAAGCGCTATATAAAAGGCAGAGTAGTGCATATGCAAAATGCTATTGCTGACCCTTCCAGGGCCCACTAGAATTTAATCCAGGGACTCTTGGGCAGCTAGCCTTGTGGAAAGGTAGGGTATGAAACCCCTTCTTTGCAAAGACAAAAAAAAATTTTTTTCCAGCAGAATAACCCCTTTTTGCTTCAGATACACACAAACCCTGTTTTCAAACATAGCTGTAGTCGGGTTAGTGGAAACGTGAGGAAATGAGGGAACCAAGCCAAGAAGAGAAAGGCGAGGCGGGAAGCAGTCAGCAGCTACGTCCTCGTCGCTCCGGCGCCCGGGGATCTGGTAAGCGGCGAAGGTCAAATCTGCCAACGCGCGCTCTGCGTAATGGGAGCTTCCTCCGCGCAGCAAAACCCACAGGGCCTTCGGCGCGCTGGCGCTGCCGCGGCGATTCGGCGCACTGGAAGCGGAGAGGGGGGGGGCGAGGAAGAGAGCGCAGCACCTGCGGGAAGGCGGCAGCGGGCGAGAGGAGTCTAGTGCGATTGCGCGAAGGCCGCGGCGGCGAGGGCGGGGTGCCGGAGAAGGAGCGCCCCGTGCGCCTGCGCGGAGGGTTGCGTGGCGCGGTGGCGGGGAAGGGCGGTGTGGAGTGAGTGGCGCTGCGGGTGGGGCGGTCGGCGGCGCTGGTGAGCTTTGCGGAGCTGGGCGGTGCCGTGGAGGAGGAGGAGGAGGAAGAGGAGGTGGTGGCGGCTGGGTCTGACGCGGCTCGGTAGTGGGGGCTCCGCTTGTTTATTTATTGTGTGCCTCCGAGTGCGCGCGCCCCTCTGCTCGGTGGGGAGGGGGCGGGGGGAGGGCTTGGGGGCAGCGGCGGGTTGGAACCGGGTCGCGACGCCGCGTGACTTGTAGGTGAGGGAAGGCCGAGCCGTCGCCGCATCCTCCGCCGCCGAGAAGCCCTTGTTCCGCGGCCGGAAAGCAGCGTCTGGTGCCGACAAGATGGCGGACGGGGAGCTGAACGTGGACAGTCTCATCACCCGACTGCTGGAGGGTGAGTGCTGGCCCGGCCCTGCGGGAGGGGCGCCGCCGGAGCCCGAGTGGCCTCCTTGCCAGCCCAGAGGCGGCCGCCCCGGAGGGAGCGGAGAAGCTAGTGAGCCGGCGGAGCGGCCTCCCGGGAACACGGTCGGGGGAGGTCGGACGATTGGAGCTGTACCCGCGGGCGGCTAGGCCCCAGGGGCCTGTCCCCGCGCACTCCGGGGACCCGCACGGCGGCGCGCTGGCCCGGGGGTGCGAGCAGCCCCGGGATCCGGGTGACCCTTCCCAGCAAGGTCCGAGGCTGTGTGCGCCGGTGCATTTATGCCGGTGGAACGTGTATTTCTTCTGTGTTCTCTTTGTGCATTGCCCTTGCTTGTCTCAGATTCTTTTTCCGGGAGTGTATTTTACTTTTATTTATTTATTTAAAAGCCCTCCTTAAAACGACTGTTTAATTCTGTTCTGCCTTTTTACATAATGTTCTGGGACTGACTGAGAAGAGGAGAACGTGAGCGGGAGCTGAGTACCTCCCATTTGTTATTTAGCTTAAAAATTGTAAAACTTTGACCGAGCTGAAGATGCACGCAGGAAATAGGTGGACACGTTTGTTGAAGGTATTGGCTTTCGGGTTGGAGAATTTTAACAGGTTTGAGCAGAATTTTAATTTCGGCACAAACAAGTCTTCCCAGTTTTTGAAATTTCCGGGCCCTCTGTTCTTACGGAATCATTTCATGGGGGTTGGGGAGCACTAGGGGGAAGGGAAAAGGTGGAGAAGCCAGGATATTCTTCAGAGTTAATCTCACCATCTCTAATTTCTTTTGTGAGTGTGTAGAGAAGAAATCAAGCTTTAAAATTAAGTCTTCTTTCAGGAACTATGGAATAATTGTATATGCACTGTTATTTGATTTCTAATTACCTGAAAGTAATTTGTTGTTTACTACAGTGAAGCAGTATATACTTACATCTGGAAAATCATCAAAGAAGGTGTATGAGGGGGCGGTGACTGGAGCGAGTGACATTTTTTCAACTTACATATCAGTATCTCATCACTTCTGTGTGTACCTGTTGTATGAGAAAATATAGTATATTTGCTCCAGACGTGACAACCTTGCAGCAGTGTGACTGAATAGAAAGGAGTTTTACCAGAACTCTTTCTTACCTTTTCCTATCAAATTATTCTTGGGAGGCCCCCTGGTGCCTGCAGTCAGTGTTCACTACTCCGGACTCTGGAAGTCTTGCTGGGTCTGTAAGAAATTTGCTTTGTGTTTTGTATTGTGCATCGTTCTAAGAGGAAATGCTCTTTAAAATTTTTAATATCTTGTTAACTCTAGGGAAAGTTTAGATCAACTGCTTTTTTTTGGTGCATTTTAACATTGCTTGTGCATTTAAGTAAAAAAATCGGATGGATGAATTTGAACTACTTCGCTTCCCTCCCCCCCCATATACTTACTTTATAGACATAAAACAGTAAATTTATGTATTTTAAAATATTTGACCTAGAACCTTTTAAGTCAGGCGCACCTTTTAACTATAGATAAAAAACTTTAGTGAATTTTTTTAAGGTTAATAATTGGAAAAAAGTTATGGTTGGAAAAGTAGGCTGATTCTATGTTTTTGTAAATTCAAATGAAATTTTTGGTTCTGGTTGGAAGATATTCCCCCCCCGCCCCCCCCATATTTGGGGGGGGGGTGGGGGGGTTGGTTGAGAATTCTAGTCCAGACACAGTTTCCCCTTTTAATTTGGAAACAATTTATTGACCTTCGTGCCAGGCACAAGGAATCCAAAGATAAGACACAGTCTCTTGAGTCAAGGAGTTTCCCAGTCTAACAAGTGATTTTCGAGCTTTTCCAGCCTCTGTGTTGATGTTTCAACTTACTCTTCTTAGTAGAACTGCGTGTCTTGCTTTTCAACCTTGGGAAGTCTATTTAGTTTGACAGTGCATCCCTGAAATTGTTAAATTCATGCTTCTTCCCTCCTTACCCCTTTGGAAATAGAGACCCATTCAAAGATATCCAGAATGTTTTGAATTTTCTTATAAATATTTTTAGTTTTCAAGTAAAAACGTTTTGTCTGCCTTGATTGTCAGTGATACGTGCTAATTAAATCGAACTCATTCAAGTGATGTTAGTAAAACTGCCTGGCAGATTTATTTATTTATTTTAGTATTAAGTAGCATGCAAGTTAAAATTTGGCCAGAATGTCTCTACTTTAGGGTGAAAAAGGACCTGATCTTATTTTAAAAAGTTGATTGTAGTTATACAACGTAATCTTAATTCTTTTTTGCTTTTGATTATATCAAATTGCTAATCAGTTCTAACACTTTGAGCAACTACGTTTTAATAATTGCTTTGTGCTTTTCTAGGTGGTCATTCATTGATGTAATATTTTCAAAGAGCCTTTAGAACATTTTTTAAATGTTATGGTGTTATTTAATACTAAAATTTTGTTTGGGTAGTGCATATTCTTCCAGGAAGCCAAAAACTTTATCCACTGTGGTAACCTGCTAACCATGATCTTTAATTTGTTAGTGTTCTTGACTGACTGCTTAAGTTGAAACTAGTTCCTATGGTACCCTAGAAAATCCAGTAAGAACTTTTTATTTTGATCAGTATAAAAATGTTAGAATGGCAGTAGAGAGTTCAGCGGAATCACCTGGGAAACTATTCAAGCCCTAAGTATTGAGTTTATTTTGGAGGAGGTGAAATTGGATGAATAGAATCTGGTACAATTTGGAGGAGGGTAGTGTGGAAAACTGCTTCCCACTGATTTAGTGCTAGCTTTGTTCCCAGCCACAGACCTAATCAAAGTGTTTAAAACTGAACTGTACCAGTTGATGATAATTAACATGTGCCTATTGGATATAGACTGTTTAGTTTTATATATCTTTGTCCTATGTAAAACTGGAATTTGCTTTTTTCTACTTATAAGAGCATTCTTACTGTAGAAAACTTGGGAAACAGAGAAGCGTAAAAGAAAAACTTTCAGGTTCCCTATAATTCCACAATCTAGAGATAACTTGTTGAAAATTGGATGATTTTGTTTATATCATTAGAATATTGTTTATACATCTTATGAGTTAGTTTTTCAGGTAGTAAATCATGAACATTTTTCCTTGCTTATTGAAATATCTTCAGAAGCTATTTGCTATATTGTAGAGAAATTTCCCTAAAGATTTTTTTTTTCCTTTTTTTTTTTTTTAGAATTTTATTACTGTAACTTTGTTTTACAAATTAAAATAAACTCATATGTGTAGGTTCCCCATATGTACCCTTTCCCCATTCCTCAGATGTATGTCAACACATCCTGCCCTCCACCCCATCACCAAGTATTTTCAGCATTGTCCAACGAGCTCCACCTCCACCTCCATTCCCTATTGGTAACTCCAGTTCTAGTGTCCAGAGGTTGGTTTTGTTTTATCTGTTCCATCTGTTCATATTCTACCTATGTGTGAAATCATGTCCTTTCTTAATCTTTCTTTTGATTTATTTCACTTAACAGTATCTCCTCTAGACACACCCTGATAGAGTCAAATGACAGAATTTCATGGCTGTGTAGTATTCCATTGTGTATATATACTACATCTCATCCATTCATCTGAACCTTAAAGATTTGGTTTGGTTTGGTTTGGTTTTTTGACCACAAAGCAGTTTGACTATTAGAACATGAATTACAGAACATTAGCACTTCATAAACTTCCAGTCAAAATGATTTTTTTTTAAATATTTTTTGTTCGCTAATAATAGCTTTATGAAAATCTTGGAATATGTGTTCTAATATTATTTTTTAATATTTTCCCCTTAACCTCAGCCTGTCAGATGTCTGAATTTGTGGAACTGATGTGGTCGTTTAGTGTAAATCTCCCTCTCCTTTCTTGTTAATCGTATATTCTTAAAATTTGGTTAGGCTGACAGATTGAGCAGATAGGAAGTGTTTTTCCTAATTGTCCTCTTGAAGATTAAAAGAGGATTAAATAGATTAATGAAATATTTTAAAGCTTCCCCTTTTAAATAACAGCTTTTTAAAAATTTATACAAACCACCTATTTCAAGGTTATTAATTCAGTTTTTTAGTATATTCACAGTTATTCAGACATCACCAGTCTATTTTAGAACAATTATTTTTAAACTGTCAATGCCCTTGAAAGAATAAACCTGTTCCCATTAGCACTCACTTTTCCCCTTTAACACCCTCTTACCCCCCATCACCAGGCTACTAATCTACATTGTCTCAGTGGACTTGCCTATTCTGGACATTTCATATAAATGAAATCATACTATGTGTGCTTTATCATGTTTGGTTTCTTTTAATGCTTTTAAAGTTCATCCATATTGTAGCATTTATCTGTACTTCATGTCTTTTATGGCTGAATAAGTTACATTGTGTGAATATACTGTGTTTTATCTATCCTTCATCATTTGATGGACATTTGAGCTGTTTCTCCTCTTTGGCTATTGCGTGTAATGCTGCTGTGAACTTTTGTGTGCAAGTATTTGGGCATGTTTTCAGTTCCCTCAGATATGTAACTGGAAGTGGAATTGCTGGGTCATCTGATAACTCTAGGTTGAACTTTTTGAGGAACTGACAGACAGTTTCAAGCCTCTTTCCTGATTAAATTGTTTAATTATGATCCAGTAGAGTGAAGGTTGACCTTCTGAAGGAAGTGCTTTGTTCTGGGTAACCTCAGCTTCCCCACGGAAAGTCTAGTGTATGGACCCTAGACCAGGCTTGTTAGGAAAGAGCAGGTTGGGGAGCATGGAGATCGTTTGAGGGCGACTATCTCCTTTTGTTTCTGCTTGGATGAAAAGTTAGGCAAAGCATAAAGGTGGCGCATTTTTAACTGATTCAAAGATTTGTTTTTTCCTATTAGTTCCAACAGGCATGGGAAAATTTGGACAGTTTGAAGGAATCCAAAAGTGTTTTTTTGTTACTTGAATACAGACCTGGAGCTTATAGCCAATATGTAAATAGAAGATTAGGATCTATTGGTATTTAGATCTCTATTTAAATTTTCAAGGTAGGGTTATATTAAGATTCAGAAATAGTGAGGAAGAGAGTAAACTGTATCCACTAGGGTTTTTTCTCACATATCATTTTCTCATTTATTATTAATAGAGTATCCATTTCAGTAGCATACAGTCAGTCTTAAACAGTTCTTAGCTAGCAGAGGAAAAGCATGCAGGTATATAAGAATGTTGAGGCCCTTAGAAGTATTAACTAAAATCTCGTGTTTCTGAGACAAATGTGATCCTGGAAGTCTTGGGCTGTAGAGCTCTGAATAGAAGAAATGATTTTTAAATATTGTTAGGCTTAACAGTGATGTGGTCCTGGGTAAGAATTTCCAGTTGAATCTTTTAGGATTTAATTTTGAGTGGATAAAAATTTTAACTTGGGGCAGCAAACAGTACTCTTCCAGCAGCTGTAAATCACCATTAATTCTTCCTGGAAAAATAGAGGATCAGGGAAGATAGGAAGGAGAAGGAGATCAAAGTCACGATTTTCTTTATTCTTGTACCTTCTTTCCCTTCATTCCCCCAAGGTCAATTTGGAGTATCTTTTTAGTCGTGTTTAGTAATAGGCGAAATTTTTTTATACCTTCTCTGAGTTGCACCCTACAACAATTTCATGAAGCTCACCAAGGAAAATAGACTCTTTATTCCACAATTAGAAATGGAAGACTGAAAATGCAGAAAGTCGTTCTGAAGTTAAATATGGATGAATAACCAGTAGCCAGTTTTTCCTGATTTCATGGAGGAATTCAGTCCTTTGTCTGTGTAGGTACTTACGATACTGCAGGAAAAAGGTGTTACCAGGATAGTGGCAGCTGCGTTTACTCTCCTCTGTGTCTATACTGCATAGCAAAGTGACTTAGGAGGATATGCATAACCTTCCTGAAAATCACTAGCCCCTTCCAGATGTACCTGCATGCATACGTGAACAAGTCGAGGTATTTACGTCGTACGCACAGTCTAGTGGGAATATCGCCATGGGTCCTGATGCCTGCTCACACTGTAGTTTGGAAGTTTACACACAGTTTGTTTCTCCATAAAGCAGTTTTGTCCCCAGAATGTTAATCAGATTATCCCTATTGGTGAATTACTACTTGACTAAAACATTTTCTTGCTGTGAGTAGTTGTGTAATACCATTTTTAACTTTTCCCATAACGCTTCCTCCTATTTTTCAGACTTTAAAAAATCATTTATTTTCATAATAAAGGAAATTTAAGGACATCCATTATATATCTTCTGATGTTATATTTGGTAGTTATAACTTCCTTTTATTTTAAATAGTAAATTGGGAAGGAAACATCATAGGTACTTATAGGTTTATCTGTTATTTGAATATTTATCAAATGAGCCAAAGTAGTGAGAGCAAATGACTAGGCTTCTGAGTGAAAAAGTGAAAGATAAAGAAAGGGAATATATTTTAGGAACATCAGACCTCAACTACAATAGTTACGGGAATTCTGAATGATAATCAGCTGTTTATTCAATCAAGTGTTTATGCAAGATAAATCAGTAAGTATTGATCTAGTAGGAGGCCATGCTTATAGTATTTAAATACAGATTCTGTGTGTGTTTTAATTTCAGCACTGTCCCAGTTTCTTCTACATATTGAGGATGACAGTACTTATTTAATAATGTATCTGTAAAGATTAAGCACTTGGAAAAAAACACTTGAAACAATTCTCAGCACATAATAAAAGCTCATAAAATGTTGGCTGCTGCTGTTATTGTTTATCACAAATCTGATCAGGGAAATGGGGAATAATATGTTTTTCATACTGCTTAGCCTTGGATTCTCCTTCTTAAGTGTTTTTTGAGAAGGCTTTTTAGTACCTAACATTTCCACATTGTGTTATTGCGTACCCCTCTCTCTCTCCCTCTGTATGTGTGCATGTACATATGTGTGTGTAAAACATTTCTTTCCTGTTACTGCTATCCAGAGTTTACAATCTGGCTTGACATAGAATTCTTGGTGCTAAGGGGATGACATTTAAAGGCAGTCTTAAAATGGTGAAAGGTGACATAAGTAAATTAATTGTATGTTTGTTTTTTAGCTAGGGGTTAGAGTAGTGAATCAGTCAATATCTGTCTATTTTGGTTGTGTGTCGCCCTCCCCCCACACACACACATCCTAGGGATATATGTGGACCACATCTGGTAGCCTTATCTGCTCGGCCACCAGGACACACCAGAATCTCAGATTTTTTTAGTCTTGGGACTCCTTAACACCCTTGAAAAATATTGAGAACAAGATATTTTATTTATGTGAACTATTTATCACTGCTATGTTAGAAATTAAAACAGAATTTAAAAATCTACTTTTTAATTTCTTTAAATGACAATAATTAACCCATTACATTTTAGCATAGTAATGTTTTCTAAAGTAAAAGATTAGTGATAAGCAAATCTCTATAATGTTGAGATTAATAGAAAATAGCTGAATCCTCATATCTGCTTTTTCTTCACTCTGTTTTGATACATTATTTTGGTTGGAGTGTATGGAGAAAATCTGTACTCGTATAGATACATAGTTGGAAAACAAGTATAATAGCCTTTTTATATCATTGTAGATAATTAATATTAAACTCAAAATTAACTAATGGTAATTTCTTTGAGGTTAAATATGGCACCTAAAATGTTAGTTTTTTGTTCTCTTGCATGAGAATCCATTGCTCTATCTTGACCTTGAGGCGGCAGGTGGAAAATCTGCTTCTGCTGAGTTAATGCAGGTGTTTAAATGTTGACATGTCTTATATCATAAAAATGAAAAGACACATTTGTTACTATTACAACAGGGTATCAAGAATTCTTAAGTAGGAGGTCATACTCATGATACTGGACACATGTTGTCGATACAGTAATCCCTCACCTATCATGGGAGTTATGTTCCAGAGACCCTGCAATAGGTGCAAATCTGAAGCAGCGGCGTTCAATTTTATTATTTATATATGTCTTAAGGCTTTAGATAGAAACCCTTCCTACTCTCCTCTAAACCCTTCCCACGCTCTTATTAACCTTCCCCACACTCTTATGAACACTTTCTACACTCTTAAACCTACTTAATTTTAACAACATAGAAAATCCTACGTGGGTGCTCACTAGTGAAGTAGACGTACACCGCAAAATCCCGCGATACAGCAAAAATCCCGCGATACAGAATTAGATGTGTTTTTTTTTAAAACCCGTGATACAGTGAAGCCGCGGTAAGTGAACCGCAATATAGCGAGGGACGACTGTACTTTTAATTTTCACTTGAAAGCTTGAATTTTATCAATAGCAACAGATACTGTCAGTTTTTCTTGAAATGATAGGTACCCCTGTTCATTTTCAAGAGTATCTATTAACTATCTACATGTGTATAGCCATAGCTTTTGTTAGTTGTGCTTTCCAGTAAAAACAGTGTCCTGTTTTAAAGGTGACTAGATCAGCTTGAAATTAAAAGTTACTCAACCAGGCCTTCTCAGAAAGATACACGTTCATGTGCATACACAGTTTTCCAGTTTTGTGATGTATGAATTCCTGAAGGCCATCTGTCGGCTCTGAAACCACATTTCTACCAGGCAGGTTTTAAAATAAATTGAAATTACGGCAACTACTTATTCTTTCATAAACCCAAAATTTCACATTTGAACCAAATGTAAAAATCTGACTTTTCCAATTTGTGTTTATAGTTAGACTCATGTGCGTGATATGGGGAAATTACCTCTTCATATATAGAAAAATTTTAGGAAATCTGAATTTAACTTTGCTATATATAACTGAATTAATCTTTTGGAAGGTGGGGTAGGATAGAGTTAAGTGGGAATTAGAATGTCAGAGTTAATGAGGAATACCAAGATTTCATGGAGCAGAAGTGATAGTAGAATTAGTTCTCTGTTTTGGCATTTCTGTCTGTTTTAGAGAAGATAATTATTAGTAAAAACTTGCTGGAGAAAATATTAGATGGTTATTGAAAGAAAATTTAGTATACTTATAACACAGGCATACATGTCATACCATTGGCAACTTTTCTGGTTTTTTTTTAGAAGTAAGGCAGGCAGGAAGTGAGACGAGGAAGCATTTTTATATATTTAGTCTCCTGTACCCTGACTACGGGCCCAAACCAGGTCCTTCAACTGTATGGAAACTGTTTCCAAGGCACAGGCTTAACGTGTGAGCCACCAGGACACGCCACCAGTTGCAATTTAAAGACAACCTGCGTTTAAAAAGCTTTTACATGAATACAAAATTTAATATAGTGATTGAGTAGTTTTTTGTAGAAGAGTAGAAAGAATTATTGTGTGTGTGGGTAAACTAACATTTTGCTTAATTGAGATTCAGAGTTAATGTTCCGTATTATTAAAATTCGTTGCCAGTGTTAAGCTGTTAATGCTGATCTATAATGATATTTTATTTATCCTATCTTAAAGGATGTCTTTTAACCCAGATAGGGACTGCCAAATACTGATATTTGTCTACAGGAATATGATTTTAGAAGGCATTTATGGAACTATTAGAGTTTTGACATTTACCTTTTAAAATGTCATTGCATTGCAGATTAATTGATTCCAGTTGAGGGCTAGGTGTACACTATTTAACTTCAGAGTCAATGGATTTCAATAAATTTGTGCTGGCATTGAGGTCTGAAGAACACTGCTGGAGCAGTATTTTGAGTGGAAAAAAAAATTCATTGTAAACTTTTGGGAATGACGATCTCACTTTTTTATTTTAACTTTTAACAGCATTGCAAGTGTACAAAGCAGTTTACATTTTGCTTGTGGTTTAAGCAGTACTTAGTTGTCAAAATGACTTACTGAAGTATATAGTTCACATATAAGTATTTTTTGCATTTGTAATTTTAAATTGAATCATTGAAAAATATTAGGTGTGTAGCAAGATCTAATTTATGAAAAATAAGTGATAATAGTAATTGAGGATGTCTTCTCATTAGAAAAAATTTCGTTATCAACCTTAGTTCAAAAAAATCACAATAAAGCTCTATCACTACTAAGCTATCAAATTGCTGTGTGGTAGGGACAAATCAAAGGCAAAATATTCAGCTTTTATTTCTGATAAATATTCACGGACAGTGTTCAAGTTCGTGAGAGCTGATGGAGTTCACCATTGATACCACTGGTTCAGCAGTAGATGGTAGATTAAAATATTTTTCTGTTCAGGCCCATGTATTTTCCACCTTAAATTTTCATAGCCTTTGTAAACTTGTCCAATGAAGTCTTCTCCTGCTCCATGTGGTTTGGTTTTGTTTTTAAAGGAAAGACGCAGCCAAGAATGAAGGCCAATAGCCGGGCAGGAAGAGAGAGGAGGAAGAAGCATTTTATTTAATTTAGTTGTCACATTGGTTGTTTTCCTCAGACCTGGGATGTGAACCCCATTCCTTGGAATATACATGGACTGTGCTCTCTTGGAGGTGGTTGATCTAATTGCTATTCCACCAGGGCATGCCTGCCATGTGTATTTTTACTATCATTTGTGACATGTCTTAGCAGATACTTTCTCAGCTGTACTAAATCAATTTTTCTCTCAGCTTCTTTGAAAATAATCTTGCCTGTGGTTGTTCCATGCTGACTTCATAGAGGATGATTTCAGACCTTAAATTCCATAGTGGTTCCTTGAATAAGCAACTGCTAAGTTTTGGTAACATCTGTGAACTTACGAAGAGCAAAGGAAAACCATTCCAAATCATGTGTGTTTTGTTAGTTTTTTTAAAGATCAAGATTTTTTTAATATTCAAAAAGTTCAAGAGAAAATGACATGTAAAAGTATTGTTTGTGAACTCAAATTTCTCTTGTTTTACTTGCTCATTTGTTATTTTAAACCGATTATTGACCTTGTTGCCCGTGTCCTCAACTCTTCAAGAACTGTTTTCGCAGAAAGGATACTAGTTTTAAAGAAGCTTATTGTCTCAGGACATACTCTTGACTTTTCCAGTCAAGCACAGTTAATTAATTCAAATTAGTAAATGGCTTTCCTCACATGGCTAACACATGAGCTAGTTGGAAATTTGCTTTGCTTGTAGCCTCTTTGCTTGTGAAGAAATTCCACTGATAGAGTCCATTTAAAATTCTTTAACTTTTTCTGACTTATTTTCCTGTGAATTGGGAATGTTGTGATAACAGCTTAGTCTGGTAATGTGAACATATGGTATATTCTTTTTGCACAGCTACAATGTCTAAACACAATGCCCAGTCATTGATTCAGTAATACAATAAGCCAAACTCCACTGTTCCTTAAAAGCACAACATTTACATTCCACTAGTTTTTCTTTGACATGAATGTGCACTGGCAATAAAAGTGAAATAAGTCAGTCACTCGATCTCACTGGTCTTTACCGCCATGAGGAACGTGCTTCCCAGGTTTTGCACTGGCTTCTCCCTATCCTGCATCCCTCTGGCTACTGGGCCAAAGATGGCCTCAGGAATTCAAGTAGCTTATGAAGTATGTGTCACATTTTTTTATGACATGAAAGTTTGAAAGTGCTCCACACCAAAAGAAATCAAGGAAAGAAGGAAGTCTGTCAGTATTTGTCACGGTGCAGACAAAGTGCATCACTGGAAAAAGGCAGAGAGATCTTGGCTGGAGATGCTGGTATAACCATAACTGAGCCTTTCAAGCATTTTATGGGAATGCTTCCTGAAAAAGATTGTCGCTATGCTTTGATGCAAGCTTTGGAACCAAGGAATCCAGAAGTGTATGTACCAAAACTAGCACCTCTGAAAAGTAAAAAAAAAAAAAAAAAAAAAAAAAATGCAATCTCCAAGAATGCAATCAAAAATAAATTTCAGAGCATAGAGCACAAATGTCAAGCAAATGAGCCATAAGACTTCAATCAGGTGTGTGATGCTGAAAAACTGGGTGAAGCCTTAATTATAGCTTTTGAAGGCTGTTCTTTATAGAAGATTCAGTAAAAACTTCCACATTCAATGTTACCCTCTTGCTATATAAGTAAAACAAATATGTTTAGGGCAGGGTCTCACTGAGGGGGAGCTGTTTTATCTATTCAAATCAACTATTTATTTAGAGCAAATATTGTTAAATAATTTAAAACATAAAAATAGTAAAACAAAATGTTGCAGAACAGCAATACACATGACACCCAGGACATTATGAAGTTGTAACTTTAACTCTGCATTTTGTTATACGAAGAGAAGTAGTGTGAAATGATGAGAGCACCACATGTGGTTTCTATCACTACTTCTCACCTCTACCATTGTGGCATTGGACATATATAGATAATGCATCGATAAGACTGGATGTGTTTCATAAAACATTGTGAACACTGAAATTTGAATTTTACATAATTTTGTGTGTCACAAAGCATTGCTTTTCCTCACCCTAAAGATTTATTTTTAATGTAAAAAGGCTCTTAATACACAAGTCACATAAAAGCAGGTATTGGGCCAAAAGATAAGATATCAGCTTGAACTTCTACAGTTTTTTTATCCATAATCCATGCTGTGGGACATGCTGGGATGCATGCAGGACATCCAGAGTTAATTGACAAAAAAGAGAAAAAAGGAGCAAATTCATTGATAATTCTGATAGTATATATCACACAGAGACTTTAAAATAATGGATTTAATATGTTCGGGATAAAGAGAAGATGGGAATTTTTATCAGACTCTGAAACTCTACAACTAAAGAAATACATTAAGAATTTGGTAGTAGAGTTCCTGACAAGTTAGAAGGAACAGAATATAGTAATAAACTAGGAGAAAAAGTTAGGTAGAAATTTTGGAGTGCAGAGAGGGTAGATAGAGGGAAAAGGGTCTAATGTATATTAGGAGTCCCTGAATGAGGGAAAGATAGTAGAAGAAATATTGACCACAAATTTTCCTGAGCTAACAGAAGATTAAGGAAGCTTTGTAAATTCCAACCACGTTGAGACTCGTTATAAACTTCTTAACTGCTAAAAACCAAAAGAGAAAAATCTAAAAGCTGCTAAAGATATTATTACCTTCAGAACAATGGAGGACTGAGACGGCTGACATACCACCTGAAACGATATAAGCCAGAAATAAAAAAAAAAGACCTCTTTCAAGTGCTAAAAGAAAAGACCCCACCTAATCTAGAATTCTGAATACAGTGAGCATAGCCTTCCAAAATGAAGGCAAAACAAAGACAAACTAAAGCCAAGAAATGTTATTTTTAATAGACTGGCACTAGAAAATGCTAGAGGAAGTTCTTCATATTGAGAAAACGATCCCACATAAAAGCTAAGAACTATAGAAATGAAGAACAATAAATATGTTTAAAGTTAAAAATTATGGCTCTTGGGGTTTAAAATATGTGGATGCAATATACGACAAGTGTAGAACAAAAGGCTGGTGGTAAATCAGTCGAAAGTGCATTTGTTCTCAAGTAACCAATAAAGGAAAAAAATATTATAACTGAAAAGCTAATAGAGTAGAAAGTGAAATAATAAAAAGAAAATTGATTGCCTCAAAGAAATTCAAGAAGAGAGAAGGAACAAATGAGACAAATGGCAAGATGATATACTTCAACGTTGTCAGAAAATATAGTAAATGTAAAAAGAGTAAAAGACAAAGCTTAGACGACTTAACTATATATTGTTTACAAGGGACATGCTTTAAATTTCAGGGCACAGATAAGTAAGTAAAAGAATGGGGGAAACAGCATGCAGACATTAACCAGAAAAAACCTAGGTTGGCTATATTTATGTCAGAAAAGATTGTTAAGGGAAGAAGTATTCAATATATACGAACATCAAACAGTTAGAAAATGAAATAAGGAAACACTTTTATAGTAGCAGCATCCTCCCCAGGAGTTTAATGAAAGTATGCAAGACTGCTACACTAAGAATTAAAAAAACTTTGTGACAAAGATGTAGAGCAACATTGTTAGTGGAATTGTAAATTGTAATCGCTTTAAAAAATGGTGGTGTTTATTAATGAAGCGAAGCCTTCCCTGTGACCCAGCAATTCCACTTCGGTGTTGTATACAACCCAAGGAAATATGCGTGAATAATCATAATGTTGCTAATAGCCCCAGATTGGAAATGACTCGAAGTAGATAGCTGCTATATTCATCCAATGAAATACTTCAAATGACTGCTAAATGCCATAACATGAATGGGTATCACAGATATCCGACAATGGGTCATAGTATATACTGTATACTTCCACTTACCTGAAATTGAAAAACTAATCAGATTAAATTAAGAATGGTAACTCTGAACATTGAATGGTTAGGCCATAAAGTAGCATATAAAGTTGCCGGAAATAATTGTACAATTTAATCTGCATAGTGGTTACTTGAATTTATACACATAGTTTGAAATTCATTAAAGTTAATGTAGGTAAGATCACTGTACTGGTGCACACTGGTGGAATAGCAGTTAGGTCTGCCACCTCCAAAGGAGCAGAGTCCATATACATCCCACACCTGGCTTTGCATTCCAGGTCAGAAGGAACAGCTAAATACAGATGTAAAATGTTGCTTCCTCCCCTCTCTCTCCCTGTCTGCCTGACTACTTGCCTTCATTCCTGCTTATACCTTTCCTTTAAAAAAGAAAGAAATCAGTGTACTTTATATAATGCCTCAAAATATTTTCTAAACAGTAATACTATGTAAATATTAACTGTAGTGGGGTTTCTACCTGACTTGAAATTATTACCTGCTGAATTTTTTCTGGGAGATTTTTAACTGAATACATTCATGTGGTAGAGTAGAAAGAATACTAACTTTTGAGGTAGAAAATTTTAGTTCTGAATTCTCTATTGCTTTCTATTCCCTCCAGTCTTATAAGACCTCAGCTCTGTAACTCCTGCAAGTTATTGAATTTCTTTCTATTATTATCCAGCACAGATAAGAACTTCTTCCTAATTCCTGGGATATCAGAAGGATTAAATGAAATGGGAGATGTGAAAAATTGATTTGGGAGTGCGCCCTGGTGGAGTAGTGGTGTGGTCATCTGCCTCCTGCCAAAGCCCAGTCAACTTACATCCCAGGGACGCAGGTTCACATCCTGGACCAGGGAGAACAACCAAGATGTACAACTAAATAAAATAGAGTGCCTTTTCTTCTTCTCTCCTATCTGCCTACTTGCCTTCATACCTACCTGTACCTTTCCTTTTGAAAACATTGCTTTGGAGCTAATGAATTAGGCAGATTTACGTTAGTATCTTGGTAATCCAATGAGCGACTTGGATTTTCAGCTCATATATTCAGATGCTGGAATCCGCCTTGGAAATCATGGTAGTAATCTCGTTGTCCTGTATACCCCTGATTTCTTCCCTTTTTTTCAGATGACTGAGAAATGTAAAGTGATTTTGGCAGTGCTTTACTGGAGGTGACTCTTGAAAGACAACTTGTATTGTCCCAAGTTCTGTCCTCCCAAACATCCATCCAGTTCATTCCTAAAATTTGATCACTTGTCAAGGCTTTAATCTTTTGAATACACTAGCTTCTCTAACTGCATTTCATTGACTTTTGAAATGTCATTGATAATGAAATATGTTATGTGCCTAAGGCAGGAAGCCACTACCAGTTAAGAGTTATAAGAAGTTATTGATTGCAAGTTATCTCCCAACTTCAGAATTACTAATTTGGGGTAGGAGCGAGGAGGATATGCATCTTAGAATCAGTGAAATAGTCAAGGTTTTGGTAAATTTTCCATTTCCGTGGATTATCATGACTTACAAATTAAAACACTTTTTGTTCAATAAACATGTTAGTTGAAGTTCATCTTAGTATAACCTAAATTACTTGAAAGGACAAATTAAATAGATGGATAATTTACGGAGAAAAGAAATAGAGGTAAAATATTCACTAAAGTGTTGATTAGTTTTGACTTAATATTGATTACCATATCAAGTTACAACTAATTCTTGGTAACCTAATTCCATTACTATGGAATCTTAACAAAAAATCTGTGGACACTTTTATAAGAGACGTAAGTATTTTGTTTGTCCTGTCCACTGGTAATATCTTCAAATGATTATTTTATAAGCTGTGATTTCTTAAGAAATGTTGAATTTAACCTCTTTTTTTTAAGAGAGAAAAAATGGAGAGGAGGAAGGACACATTTTAAGGAGGAAGGAAAAGGAGGAGGAAGCATCTTTTAGTTTTTTGTTTTTCATCTTTGCCATAGGTCCTTGGGCTTTACGTGGTTCACACAACAGTGTCTCAGCTATTTGAGCCACAAAAGCATGCCCTAAATATTATTTCATATTTATTGTTTAAAAGCATCCAAAGATCTTTAGTTCTTCAAGAACACCTTTTTCCCTCTTAAACTAAAACAGATAGGTATTTGATGCACTGATGGTAGAACTATTTTGTAGCCATCACTACCCACTTTTAAAACTAATGCCAGGATTAAGAATTGCTTCTGTTACAGGGAAATAAAGCTTATTAGTATTATAGTTACTTACTGAAAGGTACGTTTTTAGGGTTTACTTTTGGGAGGGTCTTAGAAAAATCCCAGTATTCATGGGAAACAGGAATTGATTTTTGAGAGCTAGTATTAATGTAAGTATGGTAAGTTTCCATAATTAAAGTAGTTTGCTGATGATTGTTTGGAATTTCAGGGACAATTTTATTTATTATATTGGCTAATGCACATCTCTTTGTTACTTTTATATTAATATATTAATGGAATATGTATTGGCTTTTTGCATATGGGGACTTTCTTTTTAAGCTTGTCTCTTTGAACTGAGAAAAGAATGATAGTTATTTTCAGCTAGAAATGTGTGAACTTAATTAGCAAATTGTAGTATTTTCTTTTTTAAATACCTTTTCAGTTAAGATGAAATAGCAGCTAGCAGTGTATTTAAAAACTAAAAGGCCAGTGGAGAAGTTAACTATGAGAGGAACTTATTTTAAATTCAATTAATAAGGCAAATAAAAAATTCCCCATGCATCGTTTTGCCCCACCCCATCCCAGAAGTTACTTAGAACCATATTATTTATGGATTTTGTTTATTCATATGAAAAATAGTTTCCTCCATCTGAAATAGCTTTTAAAGTTTTTAATGTATTACCCTATTGTGATCATTATATATTAAAATTATTAAATATATGGCCTATTTTAAATTTGTTCTGTTTTGATCAGAAAATAGAGGTAGTGGTTGCTAACATTCTTGAAACAGCTCCTTATTCTATAAAGAGCTATGTGAAGCAGATCACTTATTGACAGCTATGTTTTATTTCATCTCCCTTTTGTCATAACTACTTCTTAGTGATATTCTGGCTTCTGTTAAATCCAAGAGATTGCTGAGAGAGCAGACCAAGCACTCAGCAATACTCTCCCTGAAACCTTTTGTGTCATTTAGGCTGCTAGGCCTCGAGTTGGCCATGAATAGCAAAGAAGCAGACCTAGTTTCCTTGGTAACCACCTTAAGGAATATCATCAAGAACCAGCAACATTGGAGATAGAAGCCAACGATCACAGAACAACCTTATTTTTAGCCATAGGAAACACCAGGATGTCGGGTAGTTCACTGCCTGTTTGACTTCTGGTCTTCAAAATCTGGGTATGACTTACTTTTTAAAGATTATTATTTCATGTAAAAGTTGTAAACAACTTACTTTTATTGTTTCTAGTACGAGGATGTCGTCCAGGAAAGATTGTGCAGATGACTGAAGCAGAAGTCCGTGGCTTATGTATCAAGTCTCGGGAGATCTTTCTCAGCCAGCCTATTCTTCTGGAATTGGAAGCACCACTGAAAATTTGTGGTATGTAAATGAGTAAAATTGGAAACATTCTGTTTTGAATCACATTTTTCCTCTCATATTCATTGCATGAGCTAAAGAAAACATTTAAATTTTTTTCTGTGAAAGAAAATGATAAATCTTATATGAAATATGTGTGTATAAAATTGAAACTCATAAACATGACAGGGTATAGACAAGAAGTAATTATGTGCTATATATACAGCAGATAAAGATTGCTTTTCACATACTTATAAAGAGTTGTTAGATAAATAGAAAAAGGATAATAGAACAATAATCAAAATATAGAAAGAGACAGGTCTTAAAGAAATTAAAATGACCAGTAATCTTAAGATCTTTAGGCTTATTAGTAATAAGTGAAATATAGTTTTGAAACAAGTCCCGAACTAATCAGATTGAGGGGGGGGGAGTAAATCGATAATCCAGTGTTGTCAAGTGTAGAAATTGGGCACTTAGTACATAGTAGAGAAAAACAGGTGTAATTTTAAGTCTTTCAGTGGGTTTTGACCAAAAACGAAAAATTAGGACCTTAATTTGAGTGATTACATAATATTATAGCCAGAAAATATTTTGCACAGGAAGTATCTACTGTACTGCAGGAAGTAGTATGAATAATGCATCATATACCACTTTTGATTTTATGACACAATTTTTCTTTATGGTGACTATGCTTATGACATGGATTTTATGTACTTAACCATCAGCTTTTTTCTCGGTCAAGGATTATTTGCAGTATGCAGAATTTTTCATTCTCTGTATATTTCTTCAATATCTACTTCATAGCATGTAGCCTACAAATGCTTAGTGTGTTTTTAATACTTCATTTTATTTTCTTCATGTCCCTGGTATTCCTCTATACGGTGTCTAGCAAATCAGAAATATTTTTTAAATATCCATTGAGTAAATTAATTATATTAGAGGTAGTAGTATAGAGTTTTGTGAAAGTGGTCAGTCTTTCCTGTAAATTTAAATGAAGCAAATATATTTGCTTGTAGGTCACCTTAAAACTAAAATGATTTGAATTTTTAGGAAGGGACTCTTTAAAATGCTTTGCTGTAGAAATAATGTGAAGTCAATAGAAATTATTTATACTAAATATTTCAAAGCTTTGGCTATTTGGTATAACAAAGTGATATAAATTAAAACACCAGATAATGAGTAACTATTAGTTATCTACTGTTGTATAACAAATTACAAAAACTTTATGACTTAAAGCAACAACATTAATTTTATCTCACAGTTTCTGGGTGTCAGAAATTTGGGAACAGCTAAACTGGGTTCTTTGGGTCAGGGTCACTCTTAAGGCTGTGATCAAGGTCATTTGGGACTGCAGTCATCTCCAGGCTCAACTATGAAAGGATTCAGTGCCTTATGCATGGATGAACTGAGGCCTTAGTTCTTAATGACTGTTGGCCAGGGTCGCCTTAAGTTCTTTGCCACGTGTACCTCTTCATAAGGCAACTAGCTTTATTTATCATTAGCAAGAGAGGGTGAGCAAGATGGAAATGATAGTCTTTTGTAACCTGTCGCAGAAGCTACAGCCCATCTCACTTTGGTTGTTTCCTATTTGTTAAAGCAAGTCGCTAGCCATACTCAAGAAGAAGGGATTACAGAAGGATGTAAACATTGGGAATCATTTCAGAAACTGCTTAATATAGTAACAAAAATTTCTGACACTGACTCTATTTTTAGGAGATATTCATGGACAGTATACAGATTTACTGCGATTATTTGAATATGGAGGTTTCCCACCAGAAGCCAACTATCTTTTCTTAGGAGATTATGTGGACAGAGGAAAGCAATCTTTGGAAACCATTTGTTTGCTATTGGCTTATAAAATCAAATATCCAGAGAACTTCTTTCTCTTAAGAGGAAATCATGAGTGTGCTAGCATTAACCGCATTTATGGATTCTATGATGAATGTAAGTAAAAGTAAAAACATTTTATAATGATGGAAAAACCCTAAATCTGTTTCAAAAGGGTTCCTGTGTTCCAGCTATTACTACTATCATATTATGTTTTAATTTGTAATCTGTAGCTTTTGTTAGAGGAGTGAACTCGTTTGGTTAATTACAATTTAAAATAAATTACAATGATTTTCAAATTTAATTTATTGGTTGTTACTGCTGATTCTCCATTAGAGTCTGTTTTTGCTTTTTTTGGTCCTTAAAAATAATAAAGTTCTGTTCAAACGCATATCTTCTTGATTTCGTAATCACTGATTTGACAAATGTTTGAGCAAGTATTATGTGCTAGGTACTATTCTAAACACTGGGAATGCATCAGTATACAAGATAGGTTGAGGAACTATGAAGTTTATTTTGGAGTGGGATTTTATATTGCATTTCTATTTCTGAAGTGTAGTGTGTGGTTTGAATTGTTTAAATCAGACCAGAAAACAGGAAATGAATTATAGTGCGACAAACTGTAACCAGCTTTTTAACACCGCATCTGAAATGGAGATTCTTCAAAGATACATAGGAATTTGAATAGCCTTAAAGATAGAAATGACATCAAATGAAATAGGTGAGAGCACAGTTTTAAATACTGCTTTGAGTGGTTATACTTATTCATTGAGAGATAAATGAACGCATAAAAGCAGAGGAAATTAGTGTTTGTGTCTTTAATCCTTTTCTTGAATTAATTGTTGTAACTTATTGCCAAATTCAGGATAACCGAGTCACTCTAAAAAGGAGAGCAAACTTGAAATTGTCTTTGTCATAGCTCTTTATGCTAGGCCACAGGAAAATTATAGCCTTTGTGTCTGTTTATACTTGCTATAGTGCCAAGTTGTAATTCACTCAAAAAGACTAGTTAAGCATTAGGAAATTCTCTTTTCTTGGTAGTAAGTTTATAGTATGTTATTTAATACATTAGAATTAAAATGAACAGTCTCCAGAGGCACCTCTTTGACTTCTGTTTACTTTTTTTGGCAGGATATTTGACTAGTGTACTTTCTGAAGGGGGAAAATAAACCAATAGGCTCTTAGAGTATTTCAAAGTTGCTCTATTAAGTGATCTTAAAAGACACAATTGTTTGATACATTTCTTTTATTAAATACCTAGCACAATCTTTGAAGTCTTTGTAATTAACTTTACTGAAGATCATGAGTATGTGTTAACTTTTTTAAAGTGTGCAACTAACACTTACTATAGATAAAAATAAAGTGTTACATAAAGCTTAAGAAGTAAATTGAAATCATAATCCTGATGCGCCCTGGTGGAGCAGTGGTTAGATTTAGGTCAGTCTCCTCCAAAGAAGCAGTTCATCTGCACCTGGGTCTGAGTCCGAGGCCCAAGGGGACGCAACCACTGTGAACTGTTAAATTAAAATAAAGGTGGTGCTGCTTCCTCTCTCTTGCTGCCTGTCTACTTCATTCCTGCCTGCACCTTTCCTTTAAAAAACAAAACAAAACATAATCCTATGACTTTGATGTAACTAATGCAAACAGTAATTTATTCTATTCACTGCTTCTTTTCATAGGCAAACGAAGATTTAATATTAAATTATGGAAGACCTTCACTGATTGTTTTAACTGTCTGCCTATAGCTGCCATTGTAGATGAGAAGATCTTCTGTTGTCATGGAGGTAAACCAGTAAATTACCTTATGGGGTTTTCATATTCTTAATATGATTTAGAAAAGGCTTGAGATAATTAAAAATACTGGTGAAAACTCGAGATTAAAACTTTTAAACATGACTAATATCTTTTAATAACTAGAAAGTTGTTATGCATAATGAAAATTGAGTATATTTTTAAGAATATCACTTTTGAGTATACCAGTGTATTAGAAAAAAGTCTCCCCTTTGCCTCAGTTTTGACAGTGCAACCCCCTACTAATAAAAATTAAATAATATGATTGTTTTCTAAATGTAATTGAGTTTAATAGTCCTATATTCAAGAATTGTAGGCCTCATTTAATGTGTCCGCTTTAGTCTTATTGTTTTTGATAGAATAAGTTGTTTTATATGGCTTATGAAATAAACTTGAATATATAATGGTTCATTAAAAAATTAAATGTGTCTGCTAGCACTTGGCTAGATGGCATGGTTATATATAGATTTTGTATGATAAAGTTAGGAAAGGAGAATTCTTGAGTGAATGTTTATGGAGTCATGGATTTTGGAGGATAAATAGACTTTTACAGAGCTTAAAGGATTTGAATCCATCTTTATATGTTATCTAATTCAGGGAATGTGTGAGGACTGACCAGCTAGAATGTAAAAACCATGTTGGGGAGTGAGAATTATAGAGAGATTATAGAGATGTGAATACTTGACAAAGAATTTTGTTGGATGGTTTAATAACCATTTTAGGGTTTTGTACAGGGAAGTAATTTAATGAGAAAGTACTGTAAGAAAATTAATTTTGCATTAGTATGCAGGAAGATTTAAAAGGAGGGAAATGTTAAAAGGATATATGTACTTGTTTAGGCCTGAGGTAGCAAATGGTTTGTTCTTTGAATGTAATACTATATTGATTGAAACATTGCACAGTAGATACTAAACATTTAAGAAAATTTGATTTTGCACATCAGTGTAGAAATGTGTATGAATGAATAGTAAAGTAGCAATGTAGTGTATAGTTGTTTAACTTCATTCTTTATGATAATACTTGAGTAGTCTACCAGAGAGAAATGCTAGCTTATATTTATGTACTGCTATGTACTGCTTTAAAGATTGCAAAGTATTTTCATGTTTTTTCTTATTTATCCTTCTGATCAGCAATTATGCTTTTATGAAGATAATGAGCATGCTTGAGGGGGATGTAGGAAGGTCTAATGGGATAGAATGATACCCTTGGAAGTAAAGTTTAACATTAGTTGGTTAAGAATGGCAAAAGCAGTTGGAAGGTTTGGAATAGTTGGAAAGAGAATGGTAAAATCTCTTTCCTTATAAATCTTTTGAGGAGTGACCTTGCGCTCAGGCAGCTGAGATGGCTAGGGTATGGACTATGTAAAGTCTAAGGACCCAGGTTTGTGACCCAGGGGTGAGGGGGACAAAAATAGATAACTAAATAGATAATCTTTTCCCTCCTTTCCCTTCTCTACCTTTCTTTAAAAAAAATTTTTTTTAATGGCCCTTGCTTATCCATTGATTCAGGTGGCCGTGATACAGGCTATGAAAACTGTTGACCCAGGTTTGAGACCCACTACAGGGGGGTAAAGAACAAAACAAAATAATCTTTTTAAATGAAAGGAATTTTGTTTCCCTAAGTCGGGAAAAGTGGAGAAGACCATAAGTATCTTTAATCTCATTTAATATACCTAGTTTGATTAAATGCTTTTTTATTTGGGTAGCTATGAAACCTTTTTTAGATGTCCGTACTACAGTTCATCTTTTTACTTACAGGACTGTCACCAGACCTGCAATCTATGGAGCAGATTCGGAGAATTATGAGACCCACTGATGTCCCTGATACAGGTTCAGTATATGGAGAAGTTTAAATCATTGTTTTGTGTGAAATATTGGCATGTTTGAATTTTATATGTAGTGGAAGTAGGGTATGTGTATGTAATAAATAATAGAGCATTTTTCAAAGTCAGCAAGCTAACTACAGATTACTTGTAGTAAAAAAAAAAAAAAAAAAAAAAAACTGGATTCTGGTCCATAAAAAAAGACAAAGATCTTTTAGCTTGCTGATTGTTTTATTTAGGATTGTTTGTTGGTAATTTCATAAAGGGGAATTGATTATTCATTAAATAGGGGTTGGGCTACATGGTTACAAGGTTTAATTTTCACCCTTTAGAGACAAAGGTTTGGAAGAAAGCTGAGAATTTTAAAAGATTCATAGACCCAGTATCTGAGCAAAATATGGCTAAATTTCTAAATTGGACTTTGTTGTGAAATTGATTGCTTGTTTTTAAATGCAATTGGATTGATTTACTCAGTGTCTTGAAAGCCTAACAGTATCACTAAAAATGTTACTCATGACTGAACATCAGGCATTAAACAGTTGTGTAGATCCGCTGTTGGCAGTAAGCCACTGGCAGGTTGCTTATTATAGTAAGTTGTTCATAATTTACTCATGCAAAGGGGGAAAAAGCATGCATTTTACCATATTTGTATTGAAATATAGATTGGTATTTATTTAAAGTACTATTTTTTAAATATTAGGATATAATATTTCAAGTCATTAAATCTTCAGTTTCTCGTAATATTTTTAAGATCTAAATCAGTTTCAAGGATGAAAATTTAGGTTTCTTATTTCAGCATATTTTAATGGGAAGTTTCTGATACACTGGAAATAATCATCTAGTTTATAACTTATATTTTGAAATAATTGTCTAGCTAGTTATGATGCTTGTTCATTAAAAATTAAGTTGTAAAACATTGAACCTTGACTCTGAGATTCTCATCTTGTTTCCATTAAGTCTGGAACTCCAGATTGTTATTGCTAATTACACTAAAGTCACATGTTAGCACCTTGGCCTTTTGCTCACTGCATCATCTGTGGAAACAGACTAGAAAGTATGATCGTTATAGAGCACCGAGTGTGTGTGCATATTATTTTAAAGAATGTTTGTGATTTTTTTTCTTTTTAGAAATCACAAAGCTTTATAAATTGAAAGTTCCCAGCGGATTTTGTATGATAGTGGATTTCTTAAAATAGCATAGGAAATGATAGAAACTGAGTATATTGCCATTAACACTACAAGATTTTCTGATGATTTTTCTTATCGAAAGAAGCTCTGGGGCATGCCCTGGTGGCCTAGCAGTCTAGTACAACCTGAGAGCATTTCCACACACATCCCAAGGTCCCGGGTTCAAGACCCTGGGCTGGGGGTAACAATCAGTGTGAACAACTAAATAAAAATAAAGTGCTGCTTCTGCCTCTCTTGGGGGAAAAAAGAAAAGGGGGGGCTAGGGGCTATACTGTGACTCAGTGAAGATCTCCATTCTTGATAAGTTCTATTATGAGTTGAGGGATTGTCCTAAAAAAAAACTCCTGAAACTACTTGTTCTAAAAAATATCTTCCCTTAGCACCACAATTCTTAGAAAAGTGACATCCACTACAATTTTACTTTTCCCCACTCTCCCCTTCATCAAGAAACTGCTTTCTTTAAAGGGTAAGAAGGTAAAAGAATTGAAATGTGATATAGATATACTTTATTAACTTTGTTTTTTCATTGCTGTGTTATTATTCTTTAAAGGTTTACTCTGTGATTTGCTGTGGTCTGATCCAGACAAGGATGTGCAAGGCTGGGGAGAAAATGATCGTGGTGTTTCCTTCACTTTTGGGGCTGATGTAGTCAGTAAATTTCTGAATCGTCATGATTTAGACTTGATTTGTCGAGCTCATCAGGTATGACAAATAAAAACTCTTGGGCATTTTAATATTTTACTTTACACAAGTCCACTCCCTTTATTTTTGAGGCAGCTAAGATCCAAAAGGCTAATTCTATTTAAAAAAACATTAGGAGAGGTATATTCTGTACCTTGATCTCACAGTTGACAATTTAATGATTTGTTAACTTCTCTTACCCTCTAAGAGGAAATATTTTAAAAGATTATATCACTGTTAAAAACCATTTTTGAGATAGTTGGGGAAATTTTCTTACAGACTGGGTACATACCAAGGCATCATTGTTAACTGTTTTAACTGATATTGTTATGTAAGAAAAGTGTCCATGTTTTTCAGAAATGCATACTCAGGTATGTAGAGGTAAGATGACATATCTAGGATTTGCTTTCAACTACATCAAAACATCAGCAAAGAAAGGGGTGATAAATGAAACAAATGTAGCAAAATCCTGCTAATTATTGAATCAGGCTAGTGAGTAAATATATGTTGATTGAACTCTTTATCTTTGTATTTATTTGAATTCTCATTATAAAATTACATGTGTGTTTTAGGTTATTTGTTTTTTAATGTACTTCTCCACTACTCCACTCTTTAAGGAACGGGTTGTCACTTGCTAACATTTGAAGATCCGTTTTGCTTTGTAAAATTACTGGAGCATGCTTTTATTAGTAAACAAAAGCTTTTAATTTTTAAGTAATATATCAGATCCTTGTGCCCTCTAAGACAACTGGTATGAAAGATGTTGAATAAAAGGCATTTTTAAAAATCTTTTTCATCTGCTTTTGAAATTACTAAAATAGTTGCAATTTGTAAACCTTTTTAAGATTCTTTGTAATTGTCAGAGCAAAATTTATTAAGTACATGCTTTTCCACAATATTTCCTTTTTCTCTGGGACTTTACTCTCCATGACACTTGACTACTACTACTTTTTTATGTGATCTTACATGATAAACAATGATGACTGACTTCTCATTTTCTGCCTCGTGTTTATCACAATGAAGCCAAGTCCCCAAATCCTTTGCTTTTGACAAAGTTGTCTTTTAATTGGTAAACATTATTTATAATTTTGATAATTATGATATGCTTTCCATTATATAACAAACACAGTTGCCAAGATTCCTAATAAGTCAGGCTCCTGAACTACTTAGTTGGTGTGTAGTCTTTTTTTCCAGACACCTCTGAAATCCTGTTCTGTTTATTTTCTAATATATTATCTCTGAAATTGAAAGGCTAATAAGAAAGTACATGAAACTACTACAAGTACTACTTTTTTAAAAAAAGTTCTGTTCTTTCAGTAAATGTGTGCATTAATAAATAAGTGATAAAGCAAAATAAGAACTAAGTTCCAGTCATGCCTGCCCTTGAGTACATAAAATTGTCAACATCTTTAACACAAAAGGTTATCTGAATTCTACAGTGAAGTAATTATAATAGGAGCATATATATAATACGCTATAATAGTCCCTTGGGACTAAGGTAGGATTATGTTTTAAAATGTAAATTATTTTGCATATGATTTGTTATACTAGCAAGCATTCTAGGATAAGTTTGCTAAATCAAATAATACCTAAAAAATTCCAGAAAGTATTCTTGCCTTGTATAAATATTTCATATCATTGCCCACCTCTCATATTTGTAGCACTGAGAAACATAAATTATTTAAATCATTCAGAAATTGACAGCATATTTTAGAAATCATGTTAAATTATTAAGGAAAATAATTATGCATAGAAAAATTGAATCTATAGGTGTCTTGTTCTTAGGATCAGTGTAAATTAAGCTCAACTTAGTCAAGTTTTTAATGTATGACTACATAATACTAATAGAAAATTAGAAAAAGCAAGAAAAAAATTTTTAGCGTATTCTTTCATTGTCTGATTGTTGTTCATTGAATTAAGGATTCTATAGTTGGATTATATTGCCATCATCTAAGAAATACTTGTCCACACTCCCTGTGAATACTGTACCTTTAGCATATAAAAGGTTCCCCCCCCAAAAAAAGTTTTTTCCCCCCAGGTCTTTGTCATATTAATCTCACTTAGTATAAGTAGTTGAGAATTATTACCTTTAATGAAGTGTTTTTCTTTTGCCATTCATTCCTTTCAACAATTTCTTTGATAGGTGGTGGAAGATGGATATGAATTTTTTGCTAAACGACAATTGGTGACCCTATTTTCAGCCCCAAATTACTGTGGAGAGTTTGATAATGCTGGAGGAATGATGAGTGTGGATGAAACTTTGATGTGTTCGTTTCAGGTATGATAGAAGTATAAATTTAGAACAACTAAAATCTAATCAAAAGTATTGTCAGAATTTTTCTTTTAGATTTATATTCTTTCCTTGAGCAAGTATAGAAAATTTTTTTTATTAAAGGTGATTATCACTTACAAACTCATTAAAATTTTCTATTTGCATTCATAAAGGTTCCAACCTTTTTGGTATATTTCAAATACTGGTTTTTTTGGATCCTGAGTTATGTCAGTCATTCTATTTAAGAAAAAACAGTCCAGATCTTTCGTTTGTGTGCTTAAGGAAAGATTCAGGCAGGAAGAGAGAAGGAAGAAACATTTTTTATTTTATTTAGTTGTTCATGTTGATTATTCCTGAGTATTCTCCCTGGCCCTGGGACATGAACTCAGGTCCTTGAAATGCATGTGGACAGTGCCCAACACTACTACATCAGACACACCCCAAATGCTCTTAAATAACCCATTTATGTATATAGAAACATTTTTGCATTTTTTAAGAGATCAACTCCAGCTTTAGTTTGCTGCTTGCAAGTCATTCTTGTTTGTGTACTAAAGCGACTTCAGTACTTTTTCTTAACAAAGGATATTTTATGTCCCTAACATGAGCATACTGTCTTTCCCTTTTTAAACATAGAAGTGCTTTCCTACTCTTCTTCCTCTTTATTGTGTTATACTGTTTCTGTTAACTAGTATAATGAATGCTAAATGATTGAATTTTCATTTATTTATTTTTGAGAGAGGAGGAAGAAGAAGCATTTTTATTTGTTCCTTTCGGTGGTTCTTCCTAGTGTTGGGTGATGAACTCAGGTCCCTAGGCTTTACCTATCCATGCCCCAGCCACTAACTTAGAGCCTGAGCCATCGGATCTCTTCAGCTTCTCATTTATCTGTTTTTTTTTTTTTTTCTTTTAAAGGGAAGGTAGAGGCATGAATGCTTGGTAGGCAGGCAGGCAGGAAGGAAGAGAAGTAGAAGAAACATTTATTTATTTATTATTTTATTTATTTAATTTTAGTTGTTCATCTTGATTGCTCCCCCCAGTCTCAGATCTCGAACCTGGGCCCTTGAGATGTATGTGCTCAGTGTCCTATGGCCTTATCCCTTACCCCATCAGTGTACACCTCACATTTATAATTTCATGATAGTAACCAGCTCTTAATCTCTCAATAGTTGCTGTAGTGGAATTGAATGAATGTCTGTTTTTCATATTCTGAGTAGTTCAAGAAATGATTCATAAATCTTTTCTACACATATTTTGTGTAAATTTTGGTATTTTAATGTAGATTAAAGCTCCATTTATACCTACCAGAATGTTAAACTGTAGATTTTCTGTATGACTCAGTAATTGTATTCCTAGGTATATACCACAAAATAATTTAAAGCAGGTACTCAGACATATGCTCATAGCAACATTGTTTATAATAGATTAAAGGTAGAAACAACCCAAGGGTCCATCAAAAAGAATGAATAAAGGGAAGGTAGACTATACATAAAAAATGTCATTGTTTGGCAGTTGGAAGTAATGAGTTACTGATATATTGCGGCATGAATGAAACATAAAAAACATTACTTCAAAAACAAGTCAGTCCCCAAAGACCACATATTGTATGGTTTCATTTATATGAAATAGCTATAATTATGTAAATCAATACAAAAACAGTATATTTAGTGATTACTTGTTTGAAGGAGTTTAAAGATTGGAGAGTAGACATAGGGGGAATGATTGCTTATGGGAAACAGGGTTTCTTTTTGGAGACAAAACAGTTCTAACATTATAGTAGTGCTTTGTACAACTCTGTAAAGATGATAAATATTGACTTTTGTATTTTAAATGGGTTACATGAAATAAATAGAAAAATTAAGTACTATTTACCCAAAAATTATGGTCTAAAGATTTTGTGACTACTTTATAATTAATCATCCTTTTAAATACATAACTTGTAGAATTATGATAATACAGGTCATTTGACTCTTAGACCATTGTTATTTCCTCACCAACCACAGAAGTATATACTAATCTGAATTTTTGAAATTCATTTAAATTTTAAATCTAAGGATTTTTACTTTTAAATATAGATAGTTGATAAGATTTGTGTATTCAAGTTTTGTTACTAAGTTATCACTGGAATGAAAATTATAGCAATTTCAGGTATTTAGATATTTGTGCACTAAAATATGAGACATGATTATGGAACTTTGCTATTTTGTCTTACATTTTTATTGGACTTTTACAATTTTCTCACTTATTGGCAAATCCACTATTGTAACAATACTTTTCTTAAACTTACTGCTTTTGAAAGAATAACATTATTTGTTAATATATTACTTACTTTTAAGATATTGAAACCATCTGAAAAGAAAGCTAAGTACCAGTATGGTGGACTGAATTCAGGACGTCCTGTCACTCCACCTCGAACAGCTAATCCGCCGAAAAAGAGGTGAAGAAAGGAACTCTCATGAAACCATCAGATTTGTTAAGGACATACTTCATAATATATAAGTGTGCACTGTAAAACCATCCAGCCATTTGACACCCTTTATGATGTCACACCTTTAACTTAAGGAGACGGGTAAAGGATCTTAAATTTTTTTTCTAATAGAAAGATGTGCTACACTGTATTGTAATAAGTATACTCTGTTATAATATTCAACAAAGATAAATCCAAATTCTGAATTACCCATTAAAGTTACATCTTCACGTATCACAGTTTTTAAAGTTGAAAAGCATCCCAGTTAAACTATATGTGATAGTTAAACCAGACGAAAGCATGATGATCCATCTGTGTAATGTGGTTTTAGTGTTGCTTGATTGTTTAATTAGTTTGGGCTTGTTTTGTTTTGTTTGTTTTTGCTGGAATAATGGCAAATATTTTAAACTTTTTTCCCTAAATATTTTTAAAAGTGAAATGTGGGAAGAGCTTTAAGGACATTCACCAACTATTATTTTCTCTTGTTTATTTACTTATGTACCTGTTTGATCTTACTAAGAAAATTTTGCCTCATTACAGTAAAAAGTAATTTTAGAGATTAATATTTTTAAAAAATATACAATTTGTTCAATCCTGTGATTTAATCAAACAGTTTGACTCGGCAAAAATTACAGCTGAATATTTTGCTTTATACAAAATTGCCACTCATTTGGATTTGTGTACTCTAATTTTAACTTATTGATGCTCTATTGTGCAGTAGCATTTCATTTAAGATAAGGCTCATATAGTATTACCCAACTAGTTGGTAATGTGATTATGTGGTACCTTGGCTTTAGGTTTTAATTCGCACGAATTTTGGCATGCTTAACTTTCTGGTTACACCCTCACCTGCATTGGTTTTGTTTTTTGGGTTTTTGTTGTTGTTGTTTGTTTTTAGATCCACAGAACATGAGAATCCTTTTTTGACAAGCCTTGGAAAGCTGACACTGTCTTTTTTTTTTCCTTCTGTACGAAGGATATATTTAAATGAATGCTGGTCAGTGGGACATTTTGTCAACTATGGGTATTGGGTGCTTACCTGTCTGCCATGTGAATGTTGTATACGATTATAAGGCTTATGTCACTAAAGATTTTTATTCTGAATTTTCATGATCAAAGTTCATACGATATTGTATAGACATGCTTTGTAGTGAGCTGTAGTAGCAATAATTTCTGTATGTGAACAAGGGTTTTTTGCAGCATTTCTTTTCCTGTTCTCTTTTTTTAAGGGTTAATATTAACATGACATGAAGTAGAAAAGTCAACTTAAAAATTTTCGTAGGAGGACTTAACAGGACACAGATTTGTGGTTTTTTGGATGTGACACTTGGATGTGGTTCTAAAAGCTTTTATTGAGCATTGTCAATTTGTAAGCTTCAGAAGGATGGACATCATATTTATAATGCCCTTCTATATGTGCTACCATAGATGTGAAATTCCTGACCTTAATATCGTCTTTGAAAATGTTAAATCGAGAATTCTGTTAACTTACATTTTATGAATTGGCATATTGTATTACTGCAGAAGATTTGATTTTCAGCACAGTGCAGAGTTTTTTCAGATGCATATATGTGTTTTTTTTTTCCTAATTCCATTTTGTTTTAAAGCACATTTTAAGTGTAGTTTTCTCATTTAGTAAAAGTTGTCTAATTGATATGAAGCCTGACTGGTCGTTTTATTCTTCTTTTTCCCTTGACATTGAGACATTTTAACACAAATTTTATTCTTTGACTATTAAGTTCTTTCTGAAAGTGTTCAATACTGCATATGATAGAGTAGGTCATAGAGGTTTTATCACATTGATTAAAATATCTTCCTAATTAGAGTATAAATTGAGCAATTTCTAATAAAATTATAGATGTACTCTTAGTTGTCTTAATGAAACCAATCTAGAAAATAAGTCTGGCAAGAAACAGGGTGATCTTTTATTAATATTGGAGTAAGTCAAAGTACATTAATTTGGACCTTACTTGCTAGGCTTTTGTAATAATTCCAGATCCAAACTAAATATGAAAAAGTCACTAAGCAAATTAAAGTTTGTCACTAAACTTAAAGGATGGAAATCGTTCATATTTAAAAGCTATTCAGACAGTTTTAAAACACTTTCACAACTTCTGTTTACAGTGTGTGTTCATTACAGATATTTAGTTGGCAGCACTGCTACTTGAAATAAATATTTCTTAGGAGAGAAATATTCTGTAATTCTAGAGTTAATAATTGATACTGCTCTTCCCTGTAACATCATTTGCCCCTTTGATATTTTCAATTTAATGATATTCTGTGTACAAATTCAACTTTAAACCAAATATATTGAAAATCATTAAACTTAAAGGGAACTGTGATAATGTGATGGATCACTTGGATTATTTTGGTCAGTTTCTGTTCTTGAATGGAAAAGATCAATGATAGTAGAGCCTTTGCCTGTGAAGCTTCAATATTCACTGTTTTAATTTAGCCCAGGGACAAATTTTAATTATGATCAGCAAGACTGGTTTGCACAAAATGTTTAGTCAAAATGCCAACAGGAAGAATTTTAAAGCCTAAAAGGTGAGATAATTGGAAATATAGTGTTTAGAGAATATACATGCTTTTTAAAAAAGGAATTTCCCCCCCAGGTTTATTGCTGCATTTATAATAACCTAGAATTGAAAACTGCCTAAGTGCCCATCATCAGATGAATGGTAAAGAAGATGTGGTGTGTGTGGGTGCATGTGCTTGTGTGTAATAAAATATAGCCCTTAAAAATCCTGTCATTTGCAACAAGATGGAACTAAAGGGGATTATGCTAAGTGAAATTAGAAGGAAAAAGACAAAGGCTGGATGATCTCACTCATGTATTATAAAGAAACAAGGCAAAGGAGCAGTCTAAGCAAAAACCACCAACTCTTGGACATTAACAATAAAAATGAGGTTACCAGCAGGGAATGGGGTGGGAGTTGGGGGCCAGTGATGTTGGGATCCACTGGATGATAAAGAACTTTTGGTAATTTGGTGGTGGGTAGGGTATGCTGGCATATATTTGAGTGATGGGGAAACTATACATTGGTTTATGTTTATTTTGTAAGTCAAAGCTACTTCAGTAAATATTAAAAAACATTAAAAAGGGAATGTCATCAGAGGGAATACCAGGAACATCTTGAGATGTGTCTCAAGAATATAAAAGTGTTATATTGACCTATGATGGTACTGAACTGCTGTATGTCTCTGTTTAGCAGTTCAGGTACATTACTTTGTCTCCTTGACAATCAGCATTTGACATAAAAACGTTTTTTTTTTTTTCTGTTAATATCTTTATACTGAAACTGTTTCAAGAAGGAAAATGGTCAGACTTTAGCTGTTTTCTGCCCTGACTTAAACCACCTCCTCACATCCTTGCGAGCCTGCCCGAGTCAAAGCTTCACAAACTTAATAGACTGACTTTATTAGTGACATCCTCTTAGAAATATGCTCCTTTTGCTAGTAGAGTTCGGTGTTTTATAATTTCCTAAAATAACGTGGAATTAGAAGGGTTTTAAAGTGACAGCATACCTTACAAAATGAGCAATAATTAAGACATTTCTATGTAAGTATACACCTAGAGTTTTATTTGTTTAACAGAATTGAGACATACAGTATAACAATTTTCATCTGTTAAAACATGTTAATCTGTGTTTGGAAGCCAGAGTTTCTAAACAAATGCCCTGACGAGAATATTTTAAAAGTCAAAACTAAGTTCCTTCAACTACTGCCACCTACACTGGTTCACTTGTATCATAATCTTTAATTTCCATTGTGATTTCTCTTTCAGATTGCCAGTGTTTTATTACAAAACGAAAAATCTTTGCTTCTTAAGTATCTTTGACAGCCAAGTTATAACCCAGTTAGTTTGGATAGAATGGAGAGAGCGCGAAATAGAAACATTCTCAAACTGACATTGCCAGTTTCTGAAAGTGCAGTTTACCAATAGGATGTTAACAGACTGGCACCTGTTTATAGTAAAACCTGTTTTGAGTGTGAGACCTCATCTTTTATCAACTGAGTTCCCTAAACTTTTTGGATAATGCTCACTGACAAACTGACTAAAATTGTAATATCTTGCATTTTTCAAAGAACATCAATTATGATGTGGTCCAGTGACTAGTTGTTAGATCTCCCACCTCTGTCTTAGCACAGTCCACATACATCCCAGGTTGGGGGTGGGGGTGGGGGGCGCACCTAAATAAAAATAAATGAAATGCTTTTTCTTCTCTTTCTGGCTACCTGCTTTTACTCACTTTCATTTCTGACTGTACGTTTCCTTTAAAAAAAAAAAGTCATTCGTACAGATCTATTATTAATACATAGGGCATTCCTTCAAGTCCTGCATGTGACTGGAATGTAACTTGTGAGTCTTATGTTTTAGTTGTGTAGCTGTAGAACGTGCTAGAAGGGTAAGACTCGTGTTCATTGTGTTTCCTCGCCTCCCATTTTGTAACTGCTTTCTAGGTGGTAGTGGATAGTCATTGCTCAGTAAACATTATGTACTCAAAATTGGAAAACAGGTAGTCAAAAGAAGTGCTGATACCTTGGAAGGAAAAGAAGTAGGGAAAGGAATGAGAAGCTTGAAGCAGCATTTTTTCTAGGAGAAAAGTTTCAGTTGATGCTTCTCATCCATCTCCCAGTTGAAGGGCTGTGGAGAAAATGTTGAAGGTATCTGTAAGAAAAAATTAGTTCCCAAACACCATCCTCTTACGGTACATTTTGCCTAAGAAAGAAGAAAATCATATATACATGCTTCAGAGTTACTGAGAAACTAATTGCAGGGAGGTACCAAAAAATAAGCCAGGCCAGATTGCTTTTTTAAAAGTGTAATATTGTAGCTGAAAAGTCTGGAAGCATCTAAATAACAAAATGATTAAAGTTTGGCCCATCCACTCCGGAGTGTTAGGTAGTTATTATTTAGTAAGACCAGTAACTTGACAAAGACCGTGATATGTTAACGGGGGAAAAACAGGCTGTACACCAGAAAAAGCAAGCAGTGGAGAATCCTTTTACTGGCTGGTCCAGCAAACACTCACACATGGCAGACACCTGGTGGGGGACACGTGACCCTTCTCCCGGTCTCAGCATTAACACCTTAGAGTCTAAGTGGCCTCTTGATCTGTCTGTATAGTTAACGCCACAGTAATTCACAGCCCCTGCATGTTATAATCGCTGCGACAAAGTTGGCCTCCCTCCCCGTTTTGTCCTCAGTGCTGCGTCTCCGGAGCGCGCGCGCGCGCGCGTGTGTGCAGCTTCCAGGCGACAGGCCGGGTGCGGGAGTAGAGGTGTGAAGACCCGAAGCCCCAGCCCTCAGGGCGTCACCAGCTACTTGGAGGACTATACGTGGCTCCACTCAAGGCCTGGCTTCGGTAAGGGTGCCAGGCAGGGAAAGGGAGTTCGAAGAGACGCGGGAGCCGGGCGGGCCTTTGGCCCGGGTCCGCCCGAGAGGCCTCGCAGCTGCGGGAGGTCAGCGGGCGGGCGGGGCGGCGAGCTCGCACGCGCTGCAGTGCGGGCCCCGCCCCCAGGGCCGGCTCTGCCCGCTGATTGGCCCGCGCCGGCTCCGTTGGCGGGAGGTCTTCGACTGGCGGGCGGCGGGGCAGCGTCCCACGAGCAACCGTCTGAGGGAGGCCTACTACCGGCTGAGCCAGCCTCAGGCTTTGCGAGGTACTCTCCGCTCGCGGCCCGGACCCGGCTTTGCTAACGACTCCCCGTTCAGTTGAGCTCGGTCCCCCCATTTCCCCTCGCCCCCGACTCCCCCGCCATCCGGTGTGAGGTGTGGCGGCCGCTCGGTCTGCCCCACTGGCCTCCGACCGAGAGTCCGCCGGCGGCTTTCGTGACGAGAACATAAGCAGCTCCTCCGGCCTGGGCTTCGGAGAGAGACGGGATGGGCCGGGGGGCGTCGAGGGCGGACCCTGCGGGAAGAACGGCGGAGGCGCGGGGCGCGCCGGCGAAGCCCGGGGGATCGACGGCGGCGCTCTCCCCGGGCCAGGTCGGTAGGCGTCTCCGCCCTGCTCGCGGGACCCGGCAGGTGTGCCCTGCGGGGCGGGGCCGCGGGTCCGGGGTCCGCGGGGCAGGGTGTCCGGGGGCTGGGGGCCGGGGGACTGGGGACCGCAGGTCTAGGGGGCTGCGGGTCTAGGGGGCTGCGGGCCAGGGAGACCGCGGGGCTGGGGACCGGGCGACTGGGGACCGCGGGTCTAGGGGGCTGCGGGGCAGGGGGACCTCGGGGCTGGGGGCCGGGGGCCGCGGAGCGGGGAGCCGGCGACCTGTGGGGGCCCCCGCGGACGACGGGAGGTGGTCTCAGCGGGACCCGCCGCGCGTGGCCCGTCGTCTCTGGCGCGGAGCTGCGGGCAGCGGGGTGTGGGGGTCCTCTCCGCAGGGCGTCCACCCACCTCCCCCGAGTGTCTGCACCGCCAACCGGACACCGGGGCCGCGGCGGCTCCGCGCGACTCCTCCCTGGAGGTTCCTCCTCGCACTGCCCACGGCGGAGCCAGGTAGCTTCAATTAAAATGGCTCCCTGGAACTACAGTTAACATTTTAAAACCCGCAAACCCGTGCCCTGTTAACAATTGACAGCCCCAAACCAACCAAAACAAAAAGAAACAAGAAAACAGGAATAAAAAGCCCAAATAGGAAAAAAGAAGACAACAAAATATCGCGATCCTGTCTATTTACAAATTGTGTTCTCTAATCTACGCGCGTTTTAAAATACCTATAACCTCTTTACCAATAAACATGTTTAACATCTAAATGTTGTTAGTGGAAGTAACAGCTCTTCTTTCCCTGAAAAATAGGCTTCCTGAAAAAGAGAACCACGATGCTGCTGCTGTATGTCAACGTTTGGCTAAGCATTCAGCGCTGTACTTCGTTTCTTCACTCTAATTAAAAAAACAAAAACAAAAAAACAAATTAACAAAGCCTAATAGAAGGTGGTTTTTAATGAACACTCAACTACGCAGCAGAGTTTTGTTAAAAGATGCTGTTATTGTTGAGGTATCATAAGAGAAGAGGGAGGTTTTCCAAAGTTCAGTAGCTTAAGGTCACATAGCTGGTGAGACAGAATCAGGTCTAAAGCCAGCTCTGTTCTCCAGTATTGTGTTAGATACCTACTCTCAACTGGCTCTGTCCCCTCTGCTTGCAGGCACCCGGAAACATGCTCGTTAAGTAAAAAAACCAAAAACCTTTAACTCTTTCCCATTCTACCTACTGTTCATTTTCTTCCTGCTAATCATCGCCACTTTTTAAAGAGGGGTAGGGGAGCATGTCCATACTCACATCATAGTCCTTGCTCCTGGAATTCTATCCAATCCAATTTCCATTTACTCCCACCACTTCGCTCAAGGGAGTGTACAGCTTTATTCATAAATGAATGAGTTGGATGCCTAATTACATTTGAACTTTTTTTCCTCAAAGGAAAGGGGGAAGGTGCAGGCAGACAGGAATAGAGAAGGGAGAGAAGCATCTTATTTTATTTCAGTTGTTCTTATGAGCTCTTACCCAAGCCAGGGATGCAAATACACCAGTTCAGCGGACCAAGCCACTTACTCCACCAGGGCGCGCCCGATTTGAACTTCTTATTGAAAACAGCCATGTTGCGCAAAGCGGTGCACTTGCACCTAGACTAAACATTAGATGATTAATTAAATTAGACTAAAATCTTAAAACATCAAAATTGTGGAGATTTGATTATAACCCCAGCAAAGCTTCCAGCAGTTTTGCCAGAATATTTTCCCTAAATTTGCTGTAGTTTTTCAACAGTTAGACCCTGTGGTTATGACAGAGAAAACTGCTGTAGTCATTTTAATAACAATTCTTCTTGAAGAGTTATTTTAGCAAAAACGGTGATATGCCCATCTTTCTTCCCAACAGCAATGACTTATTTAACCTAAGTCACAATTTTTTGTGCATATTTGCACTGCAAATATTTATGAAGTGTAGCTGGGTTTTGTTTTCCTGGCAAGATAGCTAAGTAATATTGAACTGCTTACTATGTGTCAAGTGTTCTGCACATGATTTCACTTAATTTTTAAACAGTTTATTAGTAGTTGAAGAATATGAGGTTTTGGTGTCAGATAACCCAGGATTCAAGTTCTAACATTATCACTTATTGATTATGAACATTGTCAAATGTCTTAACTTCTCTAGACCTCAAATTTCCCATCCAGAAAATAAGAAATAAACCTCATAAAAATATTTTGGGGATTAAAGGTAAAGCATTTAACACAGCGTCTAACACTGTAAGTGCTCAGCGTGCGTCTGCAATTATAAAGAAGTTAAGACAACTTACCTGCCCTGAACTGCCGATGGATATTGCTGTTAGAGTTTTTCCTATAGGCAGGGGAATCTCCAAGCTACTTTTATCTTCTTGTATGAGTCTGTGAGTTACCATCCCTATCACTCTTTATATTAGCTCAGAGAGAAGAAATGTTTTTGGATGCCTGTAGATTAACCGTGATCTTTACATTCTCCTCAAAACAAACAAACAAACAAAAATCCCAGACATCCTATTTAAGTATGAATTCTGGAGTTGTTTTTTCATGTTGGTGGAGTCATGTAAAATTCATTAAAGGATTTTGCCTTATGAGCATAGTTTATCCTAGTTGCCCCTCCTTTCTGTCTCTTATCCTTCTCTGAAATGCCCTATATTTAAAATTGCCTTAAATTCTTTTCCTCTTGCTTGACTTCAGAATTCTCATTCATTTAGTATATATCTTAAGTGAAGAACAAAATTACAAGTACCTTCAATATATAATTTGACCAAGAATGTAGCATTAATAACTTCTGTCTGTAAACTTCTTCTGTATAACTTTCCTGCCAGTGTTTGCCTATGAATTTCAGACACCCCTTTCAGTTTTTTTTTTTTTTTTTTTTTTTTTTTTTTAAGGAAAGAAGCAGGTAGGAATGAAGGCAAGTAGACAGGTAGGAAGCAGGAAGAGAGAGGAAGGAGCATCTTTATTATATTTTTATTTTTATTGTTCACACCTGTTGTTGCTCCCCTACACCCCTACCACACATTCCTGGGGCTCTGGGACTCAAACCCAGGGTTATGTGGCTTGCTTCTTTCAAGGTGGCTGACCTAACTGCTGCTCCACCAGGGTGAGCCCTTTCTCATTTTATATGAAGTACCCAATACTTACTTAAGGATTTAGTGGAATAGTATCAAACTATATTGTGACATATCTTTTGGGTTGATAGTAAAATTGCATTTATATTTCACTATAAATCTGATTGTTTTAGTATGATAACACTATTTTAAGTTACTTCCATTGAGTAAAACTTAACCTCCAGGAGATATACCGCAGTTATTCTATAGTCTGGTACATTCCACCCCTGAGTTTTGGCCTTACACTCCAATTTGAGGAGCCTGACTATGTAGTTTTTTCCATCTAGATGTAAGGCTGCTCTTACTATGAGGCAGGGGGAAAAGATGTAGATGAGGCCTGTAGCCATCTCCCTGATGAGGTGGGTAGGAAAGAGCAGAAGTCTCTTAAATAAGTCTCAACACTCGATCCATTTCTTTTTCTGTAGAGTTTATAATACCTCCTCCTAGTTTCATGATTGCCTTCAACTTGGTTAGACCTAGAAAGAAAGATGGTTTGGAAAGAACAGAAGAAAATAAAGGGGGGAGAAGCAATTACTGTATCAATTGAATATAATTTTCTTTGCCTAATTCTTCATCTTCTTGCCCAAGCTATTTAATATGGTAGCCATTAGCCACCTGTGACTGTTGAGCACTTGAAATATGGCTGGTGCAACTGAAGAATTGAATTTTTACTTATGTTTAATTTAAAAAGATACTTTAGCTGTATAAAATATTTTTTCTTTACATACGACTATATTTTGCCATGTATAATGTGCCCAAATTTGTGAGGGAAAAATAAGGATGTGAATTATACTAATTCTGTATCTATTGTCTGTTATCTGTTTTTAATTCTTTCATTTATGCTTATGAGTTCAAAGTGTAACTCTAGAAATCAGCAGTATCCAAAATAATACCCAGGAATATGATAATCAGTTTTGTTAAACTTAAGACGAACTTGCAATAATAAGCAATTTTGACCAAATTCAACAAAATGAAATGAAGAGCGAGTACTATTATCCAGAGAGTAGGTGATTCTGGCTTGATAAGATAGGTGATGCCTACTTTATTACCAGAGTGAATAGTATGACATTTCTCTTCGTATACTTTAGGCGGGAACTAGCAATCCAGCTGATATTTTTATAGAAATACAGATACTAACAGTTATTAAATATGCTAAAGAGCATGGCCACAGGGATGCCCAGAGACACTTTGGACCTCCTGCCAGAGATTGTCATCAAACTGTGGAGGCAACAGGAAGAAAAGCTTCTTGTGTCTTCTGTTGTTATGTTTTGTAATTATTTGTTATATAACATTTCTTGTACCATGGTATGTGAAAAATTTAATGCTAAGATTCCTTTATAATACAAAAACAAGTACCTAAATATAAACAAAAATTTTTTGAATTAAAAATTAAAATGAAGATTTTTTTTCCTGAAAGTTTGATCCCAAAAACATAGATGTGCATTATACATGACAAAATACAATACTTCATTGTTTTTATAGGACTACATTTCACTTTAACCGTTGGAAATTTAGCAACTGAATTGAGATAAGTGTAAATAAATACCATATTTACAAAGATTTAGTATGAAAAAAAGAATATAAGATATCATTAATTTTTATATTGATTACATGTTAAAATTGTTTTGATATACTAGGTAACATAAAATATTCAAATATTTGTATTTCCTTAATTTAAAAATATAAAAATTACGTATGTGGCTCACCTTTTATTGTACAGTGCTGATCTAGCTCCACTATACCCAACCTTATTTTCCATTCCTTCAGCAGGGAGTTTCTGAGGGTCAGAAAGGAGAATCTGTATCTATCTCCTTGAACACCAAGAGAGGCATGGCTGCCTGGGTCACTGTGAGTTATGGATTCCGAGGTTCTCATTAGGGTCTTAGTCACCTGCTTTGCTTCTTCATACCCATTTCTTATTTCCCTATAAGTACTTTGACTACAAAAGTAATCTAACTGTAGTAATTATGTGAACTAATTACCACCAAACATAGTAGATTATATGTATATTGTGTTAAATATTTATGGACTAACTTGTTTTTTTAATTTTATTAGATTATAACACTGTAAATTCATGTATACCCACTCGAATAGCATCATCATATACTCACAACTTTAAAAATTAGAGTGATCAGTTTAATAGTCTTTCTCAAAAGCAAATATATATCATACATTTCTTTAACAGGATTGTTTTTAACTTTTCAACAAGTAATAATAAATGCTGCCGGATAAATGAATTTTGTAATAGATCAAGGAATGTACCAGTAAAAAAGTGTTTGGGGGAGGGGAGGAAGGATTACTTTTTAAAATAATACTTGATAATAATTAAGTTCTGAGATAATTTTCCTTGTTTTATAAAAAAACTTGAGATGGCATGTAGCAGCAAATCATATGATAAAATTATGTCAGTGCAAGCAGACCAAAAATAATGTTAGGAAAAAAGGAATACTAAAAGTAAATTATAAATTCAACGTTATTTCTATAATTAACTTTCACATTTGCTTTTGCATTCCCTAGTTGTCAAAGAAAATAATGTATAGGAGCTGATTATTTTGAAGAGGAAGTATATCACTTACTCAAAGGAAGCATAACTTTTCTTAGCACAGAATTCTAAAAGCAATTGTTCATGTCTTTTTCACAAATAATATTTTAATAATGAGCTCAGAAACATTTCAATGACTGCTTCTGGTAATAACATCCAATTAGTTGTTTTCAATATAGAAATGAGTAAGAGTGTGATAAATAATTTTATGTTTTATTTTTCTAGGAATCTTGGGAAAGCAAAATGAGACATAATCAACTGTATTGTGAGACACCGCCTACTGTCACTATTCATGTAAAATCAGGGTCAAATAGATCACATCAGCCTAAAAAACTCACTAACCTGAAGCGTCCTATTTTTAAAGATAGTTGGCCAGCATCTGAAAAAAATGCACATAATAACAACAAATCGAAACGCCTTAAAGGACCTTGTCTAGTTATACAGCGCCAGGAAATGACTGCTTTCTTTAAATTATTTGGTAGGTTTAAAATATTGTCATAGTGGTAATTGTAAAGTATTTGAAATTGAGAGAATATAAAGATGTATTTTATTGTTTTAATAATAAAGAGGATGCCGTTGTTTTCTATATCATATTTCCTATCTCCACATCTCCAACCAAATTTTTCTTCAATTAATCTTTTTTTTTAATAATAGGATTTTTTGCTAGTTTTGATTGCTTTTGGATTAAAAATTCAAACTCTACTGCACAGTGGTGAAGAGCACTTGTTGATTTGGTGGAGGGCAGGTATTTAACATTTATCTGAGGAATTGGGAACCTATCATATGAGTTTATTTTAATGTGTGGAATAAGTAACTACAATGAAAAGTAAATAAATAAAATGCAAATTCGTCTAGTTTTTAGACAACTTAAATCCAGATGTCAAATGCAAACTCTGGACAATTTAAGTTTATTGCATGAATTTTGTTTGAACTAAAGTAATGTATTACATCGTCTGAGGCATGCCAGCCAATCCAGTTTCCCAGTGCTAAAACTGAGAAAACTGAGGTTAGTCAACTTAGAGGAGTTTCAGTGTTATATCTGGGGAATATTGTTAAAAAATTAATTGTGCTTTCTCATCATGCATATATCATAAAATTGAATTTGTTCACATCATGACACAGTGCTACTTTGCTGATAAATTTCTTAAAAAGAGGTCCACCCCCCCAAATCTTTATAGAATTTCCACTGGCCAAAAAAGAGAAGGGATTAAAGATGGAGTAAAATAAAGACTAGAATAGATGGGTTCTGGTAAATGGCTGTGGGAATGAATCAAGTCAAGTAGATTCACTCTGGTAGACCCAGGCAACATGATCCCTTCTTTATAGAGGAAGGCAGATTTGTATGAGAGCAGAGAGTTGAAGATGAGTGTTTGCCTTGCAGGGAGGACAAATATTTTGCAAAGTAGAACTGTAAATCAGGATCTAGAAAGCTGTTTATACAAGTTTCTGTTTATTAAGAGTAGAGTAAAATTATTACCTACAAACTTTTATTATTCATAATGGATAATAAGAAATAAATGAAATACCTGGCTCTAACATTTTAGATAATTTAAGAAATAGAAATGAAATTAGCAAGGCAGAAATGAATTAAAATCAGTACTTATTCTTGGAATTTATCATGTATTTGTTGATGATATATATAGGATATAAAATTTAATATGATGACATAATGCCTTTTCACTTAAAATGAAGGAGGAATGAAAAAAAGGTAGATATTCTATATTCTGACAACAACCAATATGTACTTTTAAAATTTATTTTAAGGAAAAATGCGGACAGGAGTGAAGGTGGGCAGGCAAACAGGCAGGAAGAGTCATTAAGAAGACACATTTTAATCTATTTTTATTTTAGTTTCGTTTTGGTTGTTCCTCACAGCCTCAGATGTGAACCAGGGTCCTTGAGATGTATGTTGACTGTGCTGAGCCAGAGGCTGTTGACCTAACTGCTACTCCACCAGGAAGTGCCAACTACCAATATATTTTGAGGTTATATAGTTTAGTCTTATAATTAAATGAGTATATTTGGTTCTCTATTTTACTGTTATTCATATTTTAGCAGTATTTTGGTATTTTTGTCATAACACTCAGCTTCCCAAAATGAAATGTTAATGATAAATATTAATTATGAATCCTCTTTATACAGACATTCTTATGTATATTTGGATATTTTAGAAAATTGGACAGAAAAAAATATTGAGGAGAGCAGAAGAATCCAAACCTAAAAGTACTCTGGAATCTAAAAGGAGAAAATAATTAAATATTTCTAGAAAACAGAGTATTCATTATTAAATCACTATTTCTTAAAGACTGAGTTATCTTTTATCAGATTTCATTTCTACCTGTCAAATTTGATTTTGGAAATAAACAGGATAATCTCGAGTTAACTCAAAATGTATCTTTCAAATAACTGTTGGAGGCATGCCCTGGCGGAGTGATGGTTAGGTCACTTGCCCCTGAAGGAACACAGACCATATACCTGTGGGCTTGAGTCCCAGGTCTGGGGGAAACAGCCAGTATGAACAACTAAGTAAAAATAAAATTAAAATGCTGCTGCTTCCTTTCTCTGCCTTTTCTGCCTACTTGCTTTCATTCCTCTCTGCACCGTTCCTTTTAAAAAATAATAACAATAATAACTGTTGGAATAGCCAATAAGCCACTACTAAGGCAAATCACATGGGAAGCTGAAGGGTAAAGTAGTAGCTTTTTGACGAGACATGCAGTGGTCAATACATCAAGTAACTGAACACTGCACTTATGTAACACTGGACCAGCCTTTATAACCCCACTATGTAGAGATTAATTTTCAAAAAGAAACAGTTATAGCTATTTTTTGTTGTAGATGATGATTTAATTCAAGATTTCTTGTGGATGGACTGCTGCTGTAAAATTGCAGACAAGGTAAATTTGGTAACAACATATTATTAACCAGCATTATTATATCCTTTTACCAGCAGAACTTTAATGAAACCTTTTAAAAAGTTTGTATCTTATTAAGATCAGGAAACAAAGTAGTATGCATTGCTCCTTCAAAGCAGAATCCTTATACATTAATTTTAGAAATTAGCATATACCATAAATTCATTCTATACTTGATGAATTGTAAAATATTATTGAGTCATTTAAATGTCCTTAAGTCCATATCTGTTTGATTAGAAACAAGAATCAGTATAGACAATATGTTTGATCAGAGTTATTATCTTTTATCAGACTGTGGAGAAAGACTATCCTGAGATTCATTCTACTAAAGCAGTCTATTATACATTTTAATATTTTATAGGTGACTTACATAAAACAGATCTTATAAAATAAAATTCATTTATTATTTTCTTTATTTAAGAATCAGTATTTTATTACAGAACATGCTAATCTATGTGCTAGGAGCCATGATGTTTCTATAGTCTTTATCTAGCTGAACAGTTTAACAATTTCAGCTTTGTAAATGCCATCTTAGACTAGATAGTCATATCTGAAAGTTCAGTAAGTTTTCCTGTCACACTAGAAAATATATGCCATCCAACAGAAAAGGGAGTGATTAGAAGACTTGATTAAATACCCACTAAGTAATTATTAATGTGAATTTTTTAAACTTCAAGCTTAAAATAACCAAGGAAATTCAGTGATTTTATTTTAATGTCGAAAATTTAGTTTTGGGAAATTTTAGACATAAAATAAAATAGATCAAAGATCCTCCATGTGACTATCATCCAGCAATAACAGCAACTATTATCTACAATGGCTAAATCAACTCATAGCCATTATTTCCTCTAATCCCTTTTCCCAAAACTTAATTATTTTGAAGCAGATTCCAGACATTCTAACATATATCCATAAGTATTTCAAAATGTATCTCTAAAATATCACAGTCACTAAAACTTTTAGAAATTAACAATAATAGCTTTATAGAAAGTATCCAGTTCAGATTGTGTTGTAAAGTTTAAAACTTCACAGTTTAGTGCATTATAGTAATTAAACATGTTGGGCAACAGCAGGCAGTGCTTTTTAAGTAGTTAATCAGGAGTACTGTATCTTAAAGCTATTTCAAAATTCCTCTACTGAAAGTTGCCTTAAACACTAGGAACCACCTTTGCAGCCAATCCTGTGAGACTTGGATTAGTAGGCATTTTATGAGAATCTAATACATCGACCACTTTTTTTGCCAATAGAGCCATGTTGTTCTAATTTCTGTTTTTAAATGGTTATTTAAGAGTATGGATGTCTGCAACTAGCTCAAAGTGTTCAGGGGAAATTTTTTGTATATACACATGCACATACATGGTACAATATAGTAAAACTGGTGAATCTATATAAAGGATATATGAACATTCATCTTGTTTTTTCATCTATATATTTGAAATTTAAGTTAGAAAAAATGGGCTTTTAATTTGAAAAATTAGCAACAATAAAATTGAATTCATTCTAGTTATAAACAATCATGGTAAATGGTCAAGAACTATTTCCTATTTCTTACTATTCACATGGATTATAGGAAGTCAAAATGTAAGGGCTACAATAGGTAATTCTATTAAGGATAAATGCTTTATTGATTTAGATTATTGTTCATCTTAAAACTTTTAAAGCAGTTTTATTTGTGAAAACAAAACATTAATATTTACTTTTAACTTTTTTCCTATAGTATCTTTTGGCTATGACCTTTGTTTATTTCAAGAGGGCTAAATTTACTATAAATGAGCATACCAGGATAAATTTCTTTATTGCTCTGTAAGTATGCATTCTACTAAATTACTTTTATGGTGATTATTTATAATAGAGGCTGTTTAAAACCTGATGTATATCTTTGAGTAGGTTTTTCTTTATGAAAGCTATACTTTAATAGAATATGCCTGTATTCTTTTTACCAATCTTATCCTACTATATGCCTAAGATTTATTATTCAGTTGATGTTTTTTCAGATTACCATTACCTTTTTCAGATTGTCCCATGTAAATTATTCCAAATTCTCCTATTAACCTAGATTTTTAAAAATCCAAAATATTCTCTTTAAAACTTCAGCTAAAATATAGTAAAAAGCATTATCTGCATTGCATACAAGAGCTTGTGAGAAATGCTCTAGACATACTCAGTCTGAATTTATAGCTATAACATAGGAGTTATTCATATCTAATACCTTTAGTATCCACTCAGTTTTCTTCACACACTGAATTTTGACCAAAGAATATAGTTTGTTTCCCAATTCTTCTATTAAATAGTTCATATTAGCTTTCAGATCTGTAAAATGGTTTTTAATAACATAGTTTTACAATGTATATGTAAGAATTCTGCTAGAATTGCTGTAATTTAAGGATATATCTCAGTCTCAAAACCTTTTCTACCCAGTATGCTGTAGTTGGGAATATATGAATATAATTTTAAGTAAGTAAACAGGGGACTACATGTAAAATATTTAAGCTGAATATCACAACAACCGTTAGCATTGAGGAATAAGTTTTTACTCCAAGTTTAATTTACAAATCAAAAAGTGATAAATGAGCACACCCTTGTGGCTGAGATGGCTGTGGTGTGAACCAAGGAAAATCCAAGTACTCAGGTTTGTGACCCCTGGCAGGGAGCATGGTGGGGGAACCAAAATAAACAAATCAACAAATAAACAAATAAAAAATGCTTCCTCCTCTTTTCCCTCCCTTCCTTCCTTCCTTTCCTCTCTCCCTTCTTTCCTCTCTCTCTCTCTCCCTCCCTCCCTCCCTCCTTCCCTCTGCCCCACTGTATCTTTAAAAAAGTGATTAAAAATAAAACTAGAAGAAACAGATCTCTGCATGTATTCAGGAAACAATTTCCCCTATGCACAGGGAAAAATTAACTCAATATAAAACTTGATGATTGCTAACTTGGGGGAATACAATAGTATGAGTATTATGTTCAGTATACCACAAAGATGTTCTTAAGCTCATTCAGTCTTCCCTGTAAAATAAATTTTGTGTTATCTCCATTTTATAGGTGAGAAAATTGAGACTTAGGAAGATTAAATACTTTCTAAGATCAAAAAGTTACTAAGTAGTAAAGCTTGAGCAAATATTCAGGTGTAACTTCCAAATGGCCATATTCAGCCATTGATCATCCATTGCTGTTTACGTGTATTTTTGTATCATACTATATCTATGTGATACCTAAGGGATGATAAATTAACATGTATGCAATATGTTTTTATAGTTTTTCCCTCACATAACAATTAAAAGCAAACCAAAAGAAGCTTTAGTTTATATCTTACTAGATACCTGAAATTGAATTTGACTTTTTTTTTTATAAACTTATACCAGTAAAGTACTGTTAGCTTGTACTATGTAGTAATTTATAAGGTTGTCTTACATTTTGTAATATAAAGTCCATGTTAAAGTGGCATGAGTTAATAATTTCCATTGTACCTCTATTCATACTTTTTGTATAACCTGACTCAGTAGTTCTTATTATTTTCCCAACCGCAGTTCTAACTCAGGTTATTTTCCTTTCTATACTATCATTTTTCCATATTCTCTTTTACAGTTATTTGTTTTATACTTAGTTGTCTGACTTGACTGTAGACTCCTTAAAGGAAAAGAATGTGTATCTTACTTTGTTTATATCCTTTAGTGGTTAACATATAGGAAGTTCTTAACTCTTTATACAAATAAACAAAATTAACTATTAATGCAAAAGAAATGGACTCTGCTCCAAGAAAGTCTAACTACTTCAAACTCAAAGATAAATTAAATATGTACAATATAAATATTTTATCATACTGAGTCTGAAAAATTGTTAATCTAAAGTAGAATTGTGATGTAGTCCTGACACCATGCTACCATAGGACATTGTAGATTTTTCCGTGTTTTACCTAGTCAGCAAGCACTCTGACTCTACTTACCCTGTAGTAAGAACAATCAGGTATACTAAAGTAAGAAATTTCATAGAAGACATGATTTAAGTTATAACTAAATGGACTTAACAATGAAGTGTTTTGTAATAAGATAATGTTAAAATATGTACAATTATTTTAAGAAAAAATAAGGTAATATGTAGGTGCTTATTTTATATTAATGTAATAAACATGTACATGGTTTAAAATGTATACAATAGGAAATACAATTAAATGTAAGTCTCCCATCTAAAGATATTGGCCTCCCTCTTCAGAAGCAATTGTTGTTTTGCTTTGTTTTTTAAAGGAAAGGTACAGGCAGGAATGAAGGCAAGCAGAGGCAGGCAGGCAAATTGATGAGGAAGAAGCACTTTATTTAGTTTAGTTCATCGTGGTTTTTAAATTTAAGTTATGATTTAAAACATTTACATTTGTTTTTCCCTCTACTTGCTTAGAAATGATGCAGTCTATGTCTGTTCTTTTAGCAGTTACCTGAATTACTTTTAATCACAGAACCTTAAGCATTTTAGCTCTACCATTCCCTTCCCAACTTGCATTCCCTTGTTTTGCAGTTCTGCATGATGCCCTCAAAGAAGTTAGACATTATTATTACTATTTATACATTTAATATTTATTTAGATTTACCCACATATTTATGTTTCTTGTATCTCAAACCTTCTGCTTGGAATTGTTTGCCCTCCTTTCTGTTTTTAAGACCTCTTTTTCTTTAACGTTGTCTATTAACCCCATTATATTTAGACTCTAGGATCTATTTCTGCTCACGCTGTCTTTTTTCCTAGTATACTTTGTAATTTTTTAAATTCTGAATTGACCCATTTTTCTACTAAAATCATTTTTTGGGCTTGAGTTGCTTCCAGTGGGATATTTGTTCCATCCTTATCTCTGCCTCTGTGTTCTCTCTATTTTTTTTTAAAGGAAAGTTGTGGGCAAGAATGAAGGTGAGTAGGCAGGCAGGCAGAAAGAGATGAGGAAGAAGCATTTTATTTATTGCCATGACCCAGGACTAAAACTCAGATGCTTGGGATATATGTGGACTGCACCAGCTAGAAATGGCAGACTCAGTCACTTATTCCACTAGGACATACCTGCCTCTCTATTTTTCTAATGTGTCTTTTTTGCTTTCTGAATACGTTAAAGATTTTATTACCAGTTTTGAGTAATTTGATTATGATGTATCTTAGTGTCATTTTTCCTCATGGATTGTGCTTTGGAGTTTGTTGAGTTTATTTATGGTTTATAGTTATCATCAAATTTTCATTTTTTCAGCCCTTGTTTTCTTGTCCACCTGTCAAAATATTTTTCTGTATACCTGCTGCCCTTTAGGAACCCCAATTTCACCTTCTTTAGATTGCTTGAAGTTTTCTCATAGCTCATTGATACTCAGTTTATTATTTTTATTTCTTTTGCTTTGTGTTTTCATTCTGGATAGTTTCTGTTGCTATATCTTCATTGTATAAATCTTTTATTCTTCAGTAAATCTTTTATTAATCCCACTCTTTAGTTTTTGTTGTACATGTAGTTTTTTTCTAGATGTATACTTTCAATGTGTCTTCTCTGTTTGAATATCTGGGGTGGTTATAACTGTTTTAATATCATTATTATGTCTTTGATTATTATCCTTATATGGGTCATGTTTTCATGCCTTAGTGTATGACTGATCCCCCTCAAGTATTCAGCAAGATAGTAATTTCCTATATGTATAAGGAAACTACCTCAATATGAGAAAAGACCCATAGAAGAGGATTAGAGGGAACAGTGCCTAACATTCATCCAGAATTGGAAATAGTATCTGTTCCCACCAGCCAGAATGAAAAAATATTGAATATTCAGGAAGGCATTGCCTCATTAGTAGGGAATAATGAGCCCCAGAATTAACATTGCTCCACATCTACCTAATAAATCATAAAAGCAAGACCTGAAAGCATCATACTGTTTCCAAGTAAGTTTAACTGCATTCAAAACAAAGTTCAAGATTTATAGGAATATAAAAGTATCCAAAACAACATAAAATTCACTGTACCTCTACATTTGACCAGCATTTCTTTAATTATGGTTGAACATCTTCTAGGTGTTTATAAGTGCTTTGTATTTTTTGTGAACTGTCTTTGTCCTTTACCCTTTTTTTGTTGTTGTTTTTTACAATTGTTGGTCTTTCTTTGTTAGGTATCTGGCTAATACAGTTGAAGAAGATGAAGAAGAATCCAAATATGAAATTTTCCCATGGGCTTTAGGGAAAAACTGGAGAAAATTATTCCCTGACTTTTTAAAGTTAAGGGACCAACTCTGGGATAGAATTGATTATAGGGCTATTGTAAGCAGACGATGTTGTGAAGAGGTGAGATTTTTTAAACACTTATTTATCTTATCTCTTATCTCTGTCTTCTTTTTATGTAATTTTCCTTGTTTTTCTAACGTGCTTCTAATGTTTCATTTTCTTGAACATGTAAGGGTAAGCTGCTAGCCTTTATGAATACAACTCGTATATTACAATGGTGTTTTAAGTTTATACCACAATAATTTAAAATTGTCATTTCTGCTTCTCAGAGAAGCTACTTCCAGAGTATTTTTATTTCAGTGTGTTTTTCATGTATAAAATATCAACATATTAGAAAGGATGGTGTACATATACTAAAAATTTTAAGTACAGGAATTGAAAAAATAGCTTACATTAATAAAATATATGAAATTCCAAGTTTCCAAGATTGAAATGCAAACCACATGGTACAAATTTAAATAAGTAAGTTTAAAAACCATGCCTCTTTTTATATAGACTACATAAAGTAAGTTTCCTTCATGTCAGATTTTAAGATAAAGCAAAAAGACTCTAACAATGAAAAAATCAGCCATTTTATCTGAGATTCTGGTATTCAGTAAAGGAGAAAATGTTTCAAACTAAGACAGAGTCTAGATTAGAAAATTAAATGGTAATCAGTGATCACTGTAAGCCAGTACTAGTTCAGAAAAATTTAGTAAATATGGTAAATATGGAGAGATAATACTGTGATTAATTGAAGTCATATTCAGTTAAATGACTATAGACCAAAGGAGTCAAATCATAAACCCAAGGAAAGATGTTAGAGGTATGTCACAGAACTTGCCTATAACTAACCCTATTAATTATATTGATGAGAGGATAGCTACTGATTAAATTAGAATGCTCGCAAAACATTGGAGGGAATACAAAGATTCAGAAATAATTTAGAGGACTAAAACAGAGATGGAGTTTTTAATAAGATTAAATTCAATAGAAAAGATGAAAAATTTGGTTTGTAAGACTCCCCTCCAAAATTAATGGATCCTCATTAATGGGTTTTAACTGATCTCATTCCAATTACAGAGTATTGAAAGAGCCCTATATGGTTGGGTTTTTTGTCACTACCTCCCCAGATCAGAAGTGGGTTATTTGCACAACTGTTGCCATTCTTGGATGTGACAGCAGACTTTATTCAAACACTCCTGATTTTTTTCAAAGTAAATGCATCAGGTTCTACTGGATACTCAGCAAAGAGGCCAGGACAGGCAATATTCATCTCATGGCTAACTATCCATCCACTCCTAAGATACAACCACTAGCCTTTTAACTGCTACAACTTTGATTCAAACTTTTGGAACTGAAATTAACTCAGTTACTGACACCAGACTATTAAAGTCAGAGAATTATGTAGCTTAATGGCATATGTGTAAGACTAAAAAGTGTTTTAGATAGCTGTAAACTAAGTGGGCTGGAATTCACAGAAAAGTTTAGTCTCAGACTGCATTACAGAAGCATAGTGTCCAGAAAAATGTCATCAGATTATAGATTATGCCTAAAATACTGCATTTGGTTCTGCATATCACACTTTAAGAAGAACATTGACTAACAACTGGATATCCAGAGTACAGCATCTAGAATAGTGCAGGGACTCAATAGAAAAATGGTATATGAGGAATAAAATGATTAGAGATTTTTAGTATGAAGAGGAGAGAAGATTCAGGAAGACTTGCTAGCTGTTTTCATATATATTTAAAGGACTACAGTGTAGCAAGAAATAGATTGTCTTTTTTGAATATAAAGCAGACAACTAAAATCTGTGGATAAAACACCAAAAGACATTATGCTCAATATGAAGGATATTATCCTAACAGTTATTTGACAATTAGATGGTCTCTTCTGAGACAGTAATTCCTGCCATTGATAATTTTTTTTTTTTTAAACAAGCAGCTAGCTATATACAGAGGATTCATGGTTCAAGTAAATAAGTAAAACAGTTGACCACTAAAATGTTTATTCCAACTTTGAGAATGTAAAATTATTATTATTACCTAAATCCTTGCTGGGCAGAGTGGGCTGTTCTCTAACTTTTGATATAATATAGTCATTCTTTAAATAAAGTTATTTAATGAGTACTTAATATCTACCTAAAAATTGTATTATTTCTTCTCATTAAAAAAATTAGAGCAAAAATAGCAATATTAGCACCTGTTAATTCTGGGTATAGAAACATGGGTGTTATATTATTCTTTTTGTTTGTTCATAACTTAAAAATTTAGTAACATTTAAAACAGGATAAATAGAAATTAGTTTTATATCTTCATAAGTCATGACCTTACATAAATGAGTTTAATCTCTTTACTTCTACCACAGAACCCTACTTTTCCCTTTGTAGCACTGAACAAATTTGTAATTATTTAGTTACCTATTATCTATTTAAACTAATCTAAGTATAATGGAGTCAAAGATATATTACACTTATATCTATTATCTCTGTCCTCACACTCCATTAATAACAAAGATACATTTTCTTGAGCAAATAAGAGCAATTGTTAAAAGACTATCCACATGAACCCACCACATCTACCATCCTCCATGCAGTGTTCCTATATAGTCTGTCTTCCCTTTGTTATTGTGGAAAGACTATCATTGTTTATATACAAGTTCATTTCCTCTACTTCTGCATTAGATCTCATTTTTTTTCTGCCTTCCCAAGGACATCACTCCAGTAATTTCCCCCTTTTCCAGAATTGTCATACTTTCCATTTCATTGGATTGATGCTATCAGAATGCAAAATTGCTCTAAGATTTCATCAATAAAACAGCACTTCATTCCCTACCTACTTCAGTTTGCTGCATATTTCTGCCCTGCCTCCTTTACACTAACCTCTTGGGAAGAGTTGTCTATACTCTGTCTCCATTTTCTTCCCTTCCATTCTGCTTGAACCTGTTATACAGTTTTCCCCATCACTTCATTGAGACTTGTCAAGATAGCAAATATCTCTGCATTGCCAACATCAAAGGTTCATTAGTTCTCAGTACTCAGCTTAATTCAACTTAGCAGCATTTAACACAGTCCCTCATTTCTTCCTGAAACACTCTTTTCACCTGATCTAGAACACCAGGTTTTTCTGTCACCTTTACCAGTTCCTTTTCATTTTACCAACCTCACTAGAGTACCCTAGGCTGAGTCCCAGGGCCCATTCTTTTCTCTACTGATATCAGTTTACTAGGTGATCTTCACTTTCAAGGCTTTAACACAAACAGATCTCTCCTCTAATGCTGGATCTGCATATCAAATTTACTATGCATATTTCATTATCTACTGGATTCCTGAAACTTGCTGACAGTTGAATTTGTCATTCCTCTATAGAGACCTCTAAACATCTCTCCTGCAGTTTTCTACATATTAATAAATGGTAACCTTCTAGTTGTTTAGGCCGAAAACCTTTCTCCCAAGACTTCTTTTTCTCACATCCATACCTTAAAAAAATAACCAAAATCCTACCAGAGAAAGGAGAAAGAAGCATTTTTCTCTTTCTTTCTCCTCTCTCTTAATTATCGCCCCAGCCCCACTTCACATGGTTCACACAACAGCATGTCAGTTGCATGAGCCACAAGGGTGCGCCACCATCCTGTTTCTGTCTCCATCACTAAAATCCTATTTTGCTGTCTCTTGCCTCAGTTCTTTCCATAACCTTCCTAATAGCATCCCTTATAATCTTTCTCACATAGTCTGTTTTTGATAAAGCAGCCAGTGAGTCCTTTAGAAAATAAGTCAAATCATAAGACCTCTACTCAAAATCCTCCAGAGCTTCCTGTCTCACATAGGATAAAAAAGAAGAGGTTTTCTGGTCTGCCAACTCTCCTGCCTAATTTATTTGATTTCATTTCCCATCTTTGCTCATTTTACTCCAGTCACAGTGGCCCTCTTTCTGTTGCTCAAGTACGTCAAGGACACTTCCATCTCAGGGCCTTTGCCATTCCCATTGCTTGGAATGCTTTTGCCCAGGCCAGCAATATTCTTCCCTTCACTCAGGACTCTTCTTAAATGTCACCTCAGTGAAACCTTTCCTTACTGTCCTGTATGAAACAGTATCTCCTGCTGGAACAGAAATGAAGAGCCTAGAAATAGACCCTCACATTTGTGTTCAGTTGAACATTAACAAGGGCACCAAGAAAATTCAATTGGGAAAGAATAATGTTTTCAACAGATGGTGCTCGGACAGCTGGATATCCACAGGCGAAAGAATGAAGTTGGGTCACTACTTCATATCTACATATATATCAAAATGGATCAAAGATCTGTATGTAAGAGCAAAAAACAAAAAAATATAAAACTCTTGAAAAGATAACAGAGGTAAATATTCATGACCTTATGATATAATACCAAAATCACAGACAACAAAAGAAAATATAAAGTGTACATCATCAAAATTAAAAATGTTTAAGGATGCTATCAAGAAAGCAAAGAGACAATCAACAAAATGGGAGAATATTTTTTGTAAATAAACTGTCTGATGTACTTACATATGGAATATGCAAAGAACTCTTACACCCCAATAATAAGAGGACAACGGAATTTTCAAACGGGTAGAAGATATGAATAGGCATTTATTTCTCCAAAGAATATTTACAAATGAACAAAACATGAGAAGATTCTCAACATAATTAGTCATCAAAATGACAGGACATACCACTTCACACCCACTAGAATAGTTATAATAAAAGAGAGTAAGTATTCTCAAGGAAGTGGAGAAATTGGAACCCTCATACACTTCTGATTGAAATGTAAAATAGTATAACTGCTTTGGAAAAGAATCTAGCAGTTCTTCAAAAGGTTATATATACAGTTATTATATTGTCCAGTAATTCTACTCCTAGTTATAGACCCACAAAAATGAAGACTGTTTCCACAAAAACTTTTACACAAGTGTTTATAACATTATTCATAGTAATCAAAAGAGGAAAGAACCAAATGCCCATCAACTAATGAATGGATAAACAATGTCTGATATATTTAAATAATGATATGTTACTTGGCAATTAAAATAAATCCAGTACTGATATGTGCTACAACATGGGTAAACCCTAAAAATACGTTTATTGAAACAAGCTAGTCAAAAAGGGACCATATATTATATAATTTTATTATGTGAACTGTCCAAAAAAGTCCAAACTACATATTAATGGTTGCTTAAGACTGAGAAGAGGGAAAAATGGGTATGATTGTCTTGTTTTTGGAGTGATGAAAATTTCTAAAATTATGATATCCATGCAACTTTGAATATACTGAAAACCACTGGAGTCTATATTTAAAGTGGGAGAATTGTATTTAAATTGCATCTCAATAAAACTGTTAAAATAACAAATAGTGTTTCCCACTACTATGTAATACTTTCCCTGGTTTTCTTCATAGCATTTAACCTCCATAGAATATACGCTACTTTACTCATTTATTGATAATATCTTTCCTACAACTAGAATATAAATCCCAAGAGGGTAAGGTCTTTATTTTGTTCTTATCTCTAGCACCTAGAACAATGTCTGACATATATAGGAACTCAGTAAACATTGCTGACAGAATGAATGGAACTTCACGCATTCTCTTTTTCATACTTTCTTATCTGTGAAACTGAAGAACTATAAAAACTATAAAACCATTCTTCATGAGTTCTCTTAGCACTGCCCCTTATATAACAATTGCATATAGATAAGCTTTTTTGTTGTCATTTTTGGCTGTTCCAACTAGGTGCATTTGAATCATGTTGGTGTATAGAAAAGTAGATTTCATCCTGTATTCCATAGCTAATTTAAGGTTCAGTGTTATGGGGATTTATTATAAAAAAATATTATATCAGGATATCCTTACCAGGATATCCAATTTGCTGCATTAATGTAGAAAGACATGCTGTTAGAAATTTAGTTAAATGTTCTATACATTTGTTATTGAGAGCTGGGTACTGACATTCTGCCAACCTGTTTCTTTAGTCTCATATCCTAAAATAAACATGTTATGGTAGAAGCTACAAATAGCTTATATTATATAATATATATTATATAATATATCATTATATTATAATATTCTACATTTACATGTGCTTTATAAATTAATATTTTTGTACTCACAAAAATAACTGAGGGCTGTGGAATTCTCATTTTATAGCTCATGAAACTGAGGACCAAAGCGTTCATTCAAGATCATACATCAGTTAAGCGGTATTGCCAAAACTTGACTTCACGTTTAATGATTTCAGGAGATCTGTTTTCTCTGACATCTAGCTTCCATCTCTCATAGTGTTTAGTTTAGAAATGCATTTATATCAGTTATGCTGTTTTACTATCAGCAATTAAGGTAACACAAATATTCTTTCCATTTTATAGATGAAGACACTGACGTAGAAATGTAGCTTGTCCACGATCATTCCGTTATTAAGTGTCAGGACCAGCTAGTACTAAATTGGCACTCTTTGCCATTATACACCACTGTCCAAAGAAATAATTTAGTCATCTTTCAGATAATATGAACTTTATACTTTGTCTCCTTTCTTAGTAGCATGTCTGCTTTCCCTTTTAGCCAAAATTTCCCTTTTGGGTTATAATTTAATAAAAATATTTCATTTGCTCTTTTTGTTAGCTACCTCAAATCCTTTGGCAAGATATAAGATGTGACTAAATTGACAAATACATAGGACTTTTCTAGAAAAGAGTAAAGCCTTTCCTTATTTGCTCTGATTTTATTTTCTTATAATCAGCTTAACTTTTTGGATATCAGCTCCTCTTATGCAGAATTTATTAAGGTTATTGATGGCTTAATTTCTCAGTTGGTTCACAGATTATGAAGGATGCCAATCTGATGAGAAAGAGCTAGACTCCAATCCCTTTGGATAACTTGGAGGGTAGCAGTTTTATCAAGAGGAAAGCTTTTCTCTATTCCTATTATGCTGTCTAGCCTAGATGGCACAATATTATCAGAGCTGATTTCTCTGTCATCTGCTGGATTCCAGATTAGGAAATGACAAAGCAGTGATGTTTTGAACAAAATAATTCAATGGTAGTGTACAGAAGAGACACAATATAGGGAAGGTGCTAGAAACTGCTAAACTTGTTACAGGAAGCAAGATACAAACTAATGATGAAGATGGCAGTGTTGAAGAAAAATCAATTTACAAAATTATAATTGTCATTAAATAGTGACAACTGGCTACAGGGCATACAGGTTGCGCTGCCAGAATTCCAAATCTATAAAACAGAAAGTAATGGATATAGGAAAGGCTAAAGAAGCAAATTATAAGAAAGATAAGGAATTTAATAGACATGTAAGGTGATAATTGGATATGTGAATGGTCAGTGGGTATGAGTCATCACATCATGATGTTTAAAACTTGGTAGATAAGAGATCCAAAGTGAAAGTAATATAAATACTTTTTGAGGACTTGCCAGGCATTGTTTTAAGTACTGCACAAGCCTTAACTCTCACAACAATTCTTGTAACTATTAATCCCAGATGAGAAAACAGGCACAGAGACAGTAAAGTGCTCATCAATCTTCTAATCTAGCCAGTGTTTTTTAACACCTATATTGTACTATTTGAGATTATAGAGTAGAGTATATGTAGAGAAAAACAGCATTGAGTATTAAATTTTATGAATACCCACCAGAGTCACCAAAAAAGAAATGACTAAAAGTGACAGAAGAATAAGATAAAGTAAAAACAACATTTCTAGTAGGTTAAGTGCTACCAGTGTTTCAGAGAAGTCGCTTTCATAGAATTAGAACTTTTGGCTGTAAGTGACCTGTTTCTCATATATAAAAAGGCATTTTGTAGCTCAGAAAGTTAGGTAATTTGCCCATGGTTATAGAACTAAGAGAATTAAGGCCATAGTCCTGCTCTTCATCCTGGTTTCGTTTTACTTTGCTGCTGCAGCAATGTTTAAAAGTAAAAAGTGAGTGCATGCTCTTCACTAGTTGGGTTGGCATGTGGAGAGCTACAAGTGACTACTTATTATGCAGTTTACTTAACCTGTTTTGTGCCTTCACTTCATGTTTCCCTCTGCTCTTCTCACTAGACTTTGCTACAGGATTCCTACAATAATCAGGCTATTGAAGGTTCATCATGCCTGCAACCTCTAATTCTTATTCTCATCTGTCAGTAAATATTTAATGACTGCATAATAATGTGAGAAGCATTTGATATAGAGGTTTATAAGAGACTATCCAATTTCCTTTTACTTTGGGTTTTTGATAACTGCAAATTAAAACATTTTTGCTTAGAAGTAATATTATGACATTTTCTTTAGACATGAGGTCAGCAGTAGATACACTCCCGTAAATGGTTATCATTTGGCAGATGCTTACTATGTGATAAGGATCTTACACATAATTCAGTCCTCAGAACAATCCTATGAGGCAGATCGATCCCCATTTTAGATGTGAAGAAACTGAACCTCAGAGTGGTTTCCAAGTATTTTACAGCTCGAAAGTGTCAGAGCTAGATAAGTTAATCTACCTGGACTCTAAAAGCAGTGTTTTATCAATAAACAGAGAACAATGTGTGTTATCGAGTGAGGAATCTAACTGCTTAGTAAACAATTCCACATCTAATCCTTGCAGCAACCCTCTAAAATAGACAAGTTATTCTCTCCAAACTACAGATAAGGAAACAGGAACATAGAGGTCTTCTTCACCATATCACTTGCCATAATTGCAGATATTTCAAGTTTAGCCTAGAATACATAGTTGAAAACTTCAATTACTTTCAACCCAGTACATTCCAGCATTAAGAATTATGTATTGGGCTGAGCTATTATCTTTCCCAAGCTTATAATGAACAGAATTGAAAAATCTGGAAGTTGTCTGTCCTTTGTCTTATCAGAAGTTATTTGAGTATTTGCCAATTATTGTCTTAAGGATCCAAACAATGAATTGCTTTAGAAGTAATACCACCTTATCTGGGAATTTTTTTTTTTTTAAACACCAGCAATCTAGATTTTACATTGCTTTACAGATAGCTGTTCTTGAGTTATAATTTTTGTACTTAAGTTTACTAAATTTAAAAATCTTATTAAAATTCTAAAAGAAAACTTTCCACTATAGGTTATGGCCATTGCTCCAACCCATTATATATGGCAACGAGAACGCTCTGAGCATCACAGTGGAGCTGTTAGAAACTACAACAGAGATGAAGTTCAGCTGCCCCGGGGACCTAGTGCTACACCAGTAGATTGTTCCCTCTGTGGTAAAAGAGGAAGATATGTTAGACTGGGATTATCTTCATCTTCTTCATCTAGTGATACAGTAGAGGTGATGGACAAACATTCTCAGGAATCACACAACTCATTCTCAATGGACAGAATAGTTGATTCTTCTCAAGCTTTTAGCTATCCTCAAGGTATGATTTAGATACCTCAGAATTACATTTTTGCAAGTTATTAACAAATCCAAGTAACTGACCTGTAGTCTTTATAGATAAGTACATAATAATTTATATATACAACAATGTGAGTTAAATTAGCATTTTAAGTTTTCCCCTTTTTAATGACTGACTTTTGTGTCAATGATCTGTTTTGTGGTAGTTTAGGTAAACTAAGACCCTTTTAATGTGACTTATGAAAATGAAATTGAAAACACCATGGATTTGCAAATTTTTAAGTATTATAATGAGGTTGAAGCATGTTTATTTTATTCAAAAGGTATTTCAAGAAAAAATAAACTTACTTTTAATACCACATCCAGATTTATCAGTGGTTAACAGTTTTCTTTCATATACTAAAAAACTGAAATATAATTGACATAAAATGTTGTATTTATGATTTATGTATATATTGATAAACATTACCACACTGAGTTTAACATTGCTCATCACATCCTTTTTTCATGACAGCTTTTAAGATTTATTCTTAGACTCTCAAAATACATTATTGTTAACTATAGTTAACATATAGCTGAAAGTTTGTATCTTTTGACTGTTTTCATCCATTTATTCACCCTCCACTTCCCTGTATTTGGCATCCGCCAATCTGTTCACCCTGTCTGTGAGTTCTGATTGTTTTTATTCCACATATGTGAGATTGAGATCTTACCGTATCATCTTTGACTTATTTCACTTAGTGTTAATACCCTCAAGGTTCATCCATGTTGTTGCACATGGCAGGATTTTCTTCGTTTTGTGGCTTAGTGATTTTCCATTGGATGGATGGATGGATGGTTGCAAAGATACATACCACCACTTTATCTATTGATGGACACTTAGGTTGTTCCCATATTTTGGCTATTGTAAATATTGTTGCAATGAATGTGGGGGTGCAGATATCTTCTTGAGATAGTATAGTGTTTTAGTTTCCTTCAGATTACTATCCAGAAGTGGAATTTCTAGATCATACAGTAGATCTATTTTTGAGTATCTTCCAAACTGTTTTCTCATAGTGGTCATATCAGTTTACCACAAAAAAATGTACAATAGTTCCCTTTCTTCACATCCTTGACACATGATCTTTTGAGTTTTGACAAAAGCTGTTCTAACAGGTAGGTGATCAACTATCTTCACTGTGGTTTTTATTTGCATTTGATTAGTAATGTTGAGCACTTTTTCATGTCCCTGTTGGCTACTTGAATGTCTTCTCTGGAAAAATGTCTATTCATATCTCCTGCCCATTTTTAATGGGATTGTTTGTTTCTTGCCATTGAGTTGTATGTATTTTTTTCTTTTTAAAGAAAGGCACAAGCAGGATGAAAGAGAGCAGACAGGTAGGCAGGAAGAGAGAAGAGAAAGAAATGCTTATTTAGTTGTTCATTTTGGTTGTTGCCCCCAGTCCTGGGTCTCAAACCTGGGTCCTTGGGATGTGTGTAGACTACGTCTGGTGACCTTATCTGCTAGGCCACCAGGGCACACCTTTTACATATTTTGGCTATTAACCCCGTATCAGATATGTGATTTGCAAATATTTTCTCCATTCATTAGGTTGTCTTTTCATTTTGATAATTTCCTATATTATGCAAAAACGTGTTAAGTTTGACGTAGTCCATGGTCTATTTTTGCTTTTGTTGCCTTTGCTTTTTTTTTTTAGGAAAAATGGAGGCAGGAATGAAGGTAAGTAGGCAGGAAGGTGGGTAGGGAGAGAGGAAGAAACACTTATTTATCTTTAGTTGTTTGTCTTGGTTGTTCCCCTTGGTCCCAGGTCCTGAATATAGACACAGACTTAAGCACTAAGCCACCAGGGTGTACCTCCCTTTGTTTTTGATATCAAATACAAACATAACTAAGACCAATTTCAAGGAGCTTACTCTGTTTTCTTCTAGGATCTTTATGGTTTCAAGTCTTTTGTATTCAAGTCTTTAATCCATTTGGAGTTGATTTTTGTGTACGCTGTTAAGAGTAGTTCAGGTTTCATTATTTTGTATGTGGCTGCCCAGTTTTTCCAGGATCATTGAAGAGACTATCCTTTTACCATTATGTTTTGGGCTTCTCATAAATCAATAGAGCACATATGTATGGGTTTATTTCTGGGCTCTAAATTCTCTTCCACTGATTTATGAGTTTGTTTTTATGCCAAATACCATATTGTTTTGATTACTATAGCTTTGTAATACTATATACTTTTCTTTTAAAAAATATTTGATGAGGGCACGCCCTGGTGGCCTAGTGACTGTCTAGTATAACCTGGGTCCAAAGGGAACAGCCAATGTGAGCAACTAGATAAAAATGAAGTGCTTCTTCCATAAATAAATATATACATATATGTGTATATATATATATATCATATCTAGGTATGCTTTTTTTACTTACAAAGCATTTCCCCCATGTCATTTAGTCTTTGAAAACCTGATATTTTAATCATGACATGGCATATGGATCCTAATTTCTTTTCTTTTTTACATTTTTAAAGGAGAGGTGCAAGCAAAAAATAAATGAAAAAACGTAGGCAGGCAGAGAGAGGTGGAAGAGGTATTCTCCCCAGCCATGGGATGAGAACCCAGGTCCTGAGATCTATGCAAATTACTCCTGGCCAGCGACAGTGGACCCAATTCTCTACCAGGGCACACATAATTTATTTTCATATTTAGTTTCACTGGAATTTGAGTAGCTTTGAAGATGGGTATCTTAATCAGAAAATAATCATATAAACTGGAAATACTTCTAGTCAACCACACCATAATTTTCAAGTTATTTTTATAAATTATATTATATTATTTTTCTGACATTTGTCAATTTGGAACAGAAATAGAATATTCTACTAGCAGTGATCTTTACTTCTGAAAAAGTCTTCCAGATTTTCACCCATTTGAAAATAAGACATTTCTTATGGTTCTTTACAACTCTATAGTGAGACCCACATTATTTTAGAATTTCACTTTTTTTTTTTTTACCACATCCTTGATATTAACAGTGGGTACTGAAGTACTTCTAAAGAAAGAACTAGACTCTACAACTCTTAAAAGGTAGGGGTTATGTCTCAGTCATTGTTCCATTCCCTGGCCATGATAATCACTAGACAAGTTTGACTGACAGTAGTCTTCCCTTGTAATGGAAACTTAACTTTCACTCGTATTTGGAGGTAAATAGGGTCTAACAGGCTAAACTGTAAAATAAGAATTTCCTTTTAGCATCCCTCCTCTCCCAGTTTCTTTTACCTATGCTGTTTGATCCTTAAACTAGGTAAAGATTTACCGAATGTTTAAAAATGTTCCAGGCAATATGTTAAGCATTTTACATGTGTAATCTCATTTAATATTCACTGCCAACCCTATTCATTGCCAACCCTAAGGTAAATTCTGTTATCTCCATGTTGCAGATAAAGAAACTGAGGCATAAAAAGGTGCTAAATAATGTGCCCAAGTGCTGGAGCAACATTTGAACCCAGTCTGTCTAACCCTAAATGGGAGCCTGAATTCCTAACTGTTTTGTTCTACTATCCCCTTTGATGAAATCCTGCCTCTGGTGCTGCCACTGAAGTCTTCTGGTAGACTACTGAGGACTAAGGAAGTGGTGAAAGCATTAGGAGCCATGACCTGATGAAAGGTGATGTGGAGTGCACTCAGGAGATTTCCAACCAGAATTTGAACATATATTTACAGACAGTGGGTTAAAAAAGTAGTTTTATTTTATTCAGACTAGCCTCTACAGATATCAAGAGTAATAACTATATTTTAGGCTTTGCTATCACAACAGGAAACCAGAGTGCACCCAGGGAGTAAGGGGCTCTACCAGTCAGCTTGCCTTGAGAAAAAAGCCGGTCTTTGAGAGGTTATGGATAGGAAGTGGGACACTTGACTTAGAGGAGTTGTAAATGGAGCTGTTCAAGAATCCTAAACCTGAAACTCTGGTTTAGGATACACAGGTCCTATACAGGAATGAAGAAGTATTTACTCTTAATTATTTTATTCAGAGTATTAACTCATGATTAAATGTTAAAACCTTTTGTTTCAGAATGACAGAAGGTAGGTAGTGTAAGAAAAATTATTGGTTGTACATATACTTGACCAGTAAACATGTAACATGTAAACCTTTGTTTCCCTTGAGAGGCTTAAGTAAGCTACTTGGGAGGGAGGAGGAGGGGGAGAGCACTGCCTGATGTTTTCAGAAGTAGTAGTCTTTCGCTGCGTCAGCAGCTGCTGACTCCCGGTAGAGGCCTCCACAAGCAGTTTCTCCCTCCAGTCCACATCACCCAGTTTGTGGCTGCAGAAAGCTTAATTCAGCTTGCTCCAAGACACAAGAAGAGCTGATGCTGTGCTTCAGTCTTTTATACTAAAATTTAGCATAGATTGTTATCAATCCTTTCTTTCAAATGCAAGCAACCAGTTTTACTTAAAAACATTTTTCTGCCTTAAAAAACTCAAAATACGTTCAAAAAACAAGTTTTACATAAACATGTTTGTGACACTTAAGGACAAAATATTTTTCAGCTTGATAACGTTGTGGGGGATAGATAAGGCATTCTTTACAAATTTACATACATCACAATCATCAGTCATATGCTAGGCATTTTATGAAAGTAGTCTCATTTAATACCTGCCCCCTACTCCAAGAAATCTTTCACATTATGACACTAATTTTGCTAATGAAAAAACAAACTCAGAAAAGTTACAGTTGCAAGATAAAACAACAGCAACAAAAGCTGCAAGGAAACCCAATTCTATCTGAATATAGTCTATTTGTATATTGTTTCTCCTTACCTCGTGATCTCTCAAGACTATGCTAGTGCACCTGAAACCTGGGTAGGTAATATATTATCGAACACCCTCCTCAGGCTTTAGAGTGAAGCCAAAGGGAAAAGCAATAATCCAAACCGTAGTCTTGGGTCATCTAGGCAGGCAGGGAAGTGTTACATAATCTAAAACTCAAATCAGTATTCCTCAAAAATAAATCCTTCTCTGAACTTATTTTTATCATCACTATTGTAGTCACTCAGGTTTAAAATCCTTATTATACTTAAGAAGGCATAATCAGAGCTTCTAAGTTATCAGGGCAATGCTAATTATATGATCAACATCTAGGAACAGAAAAGAGAGATTCTAGAATTCTGTGGGGGAGGAGGAGACTTAGTGAAGGCTTTTCAGAGGAAGAAACATACCATCTGGGCATTAACTGAGACCTGTTTGCCCAAAGAAGTAACAGAGGGCTTCTGAACAGTAGAAAATAATTTGAGTATACGTATCTTCTCTGCCTATATATACAATTAATTTTATCAGCTTTCAGGCTCTTCCTTTACAATATATATATTTTTTCCTTATCTCATAATTGTATACTACTGCCAGTCACTTCACAGTTACATACTATGGGTTACTATGAAATTTTTATTTGAGTTTTTTTCCTTTAAATACTCATAGATACTAACAGACTTTCTTAAAATTATCTCCTACCTAACCATGGATCTTTCAGAAGTTACCTACAGCCTATGAAGTATAAAATTCAAACTCAAAGTTTTCCATAATCCAACATTTATATATGTAAATATTCACTAGAACAACCATGTCAAGGTTCAGCTCAGGCTTAAAGACAGCATCAAACATTTACTGTCCAAAGTACTAGATGGAAAAGGCAGGGCTTATGGAAGAAACTGGGAAGACACCAGTAAGTCAAATCTCTAGGAATTTACAGTATGATAAATGAGAGCCAGACGTGAACACAGAAAGCTAACTTTAGAAGAAGGCATCTGTCCCATAAACCAGACTGTAAACATGCTTAATACTCAGTGGAGAGACAGAGAAAGGGTTTTAACTGGATGTTGATTAACTATATAAATGTTTATTAGCTCATGTAGGTTGATTTTCAACTCAAAATGTATACTGTTAGAGAGATCTTGTCAACACTGACTGAGCAGTGTTCTAAACATAAACTAATTATTGTACATAAAATAGGAACAAAACATACAACATTTCTTTGCTCTTAACCCAGCCCCTCCTCAAGTACTACAATTAGTGCCTGGCACCTAACAGGCATTCAAAACAATAAATGAAGAACAGAATTTAATCCTAATTAAGTAGGAGGGCAGAAGAAAAAGGGATATTCCACGATGGAATTTTCAAATATATTTCAGAGCTGCTAAGTACCTGGAAATATTCTAGAAAATGCAGTCATTATTATGGTATGCATTCAGATACTCACTCTACCATACAGAGACACAACATCAGAATACTAGGCTTAGGATTCAGTTCTCCAAATGCAATCACTTTTTTCCAAACACACACTGAAGCATGTTACCCTTTACTTCATTAAATAAAGTGACACCCCATTTTTCTTAGAATAGAAAAACTCCTTAACATGTCAATAAGATCCTTCATGGTCTGACCCCTACCTATTTTCCCAGCTCTTGCATTCAACCTCAGCATCACTGACCATTTTTGTTCTTGTTTTCTCTGCTGATGTTAACTTCTTACCATTCAGGCCTCAATTTGTCACATGCTCAGATAATTACTTCACTAGAGGAAAATTACTGTTACAGGACCCCACTTCTTTGGAACATTTCCAACAGTTTTTTTTATTTGTATGATTAAATAACAACCATGGACTATGAAGTCTATAAAGATAAACTTTTGGTTAAAAATTTTCACATAATGGAACATACATAAAATGTTAACTTAGAATTTTATACACACACACACACACACACACACACATACACACACACACACTTATGTATATGTATGTAAAATTTTAGATAGTTTTGGTCTAAGGGATAAATCCAAGAATAGCAGCAGTTATCCTTCCAGGCACTATTACTATAAAAGCTCTAGAAGGTCTATATTTAAACAATAACCTAATCATTCTAAGCCTTTGTTTATCTGTAAAATATGCATAACCTTAAAGATAAGCTACACATATTAAATGAAAAAAAAAAAAGTAACAATGTATGGCACATAGTGAAGGCTAAATAGCCTATGAATAATAAGACCCAGTTCTAATCGTATTTATAAAATGTACGTCTCTAAATGTTAATTTAGAGTTCTGATGTTCTTTCAAGCTAGTTTAAAAGATTCTAAGGGGCAGGGTAAGAGATTTAAGAATTGTGAACATCTTTTGTTACAATTTTTAAGATGGTTATATCATATTCTTATCAATTTGCCCTCTATTTTTTACTATAACTCAAATTTCTTTTTTTAAGACACATGTAAGCTATTAATATATACAGATACATAATTTTTTCTTAAATTGCATATTTTATTTCAGTAGCCAGTGACCATCAATCAAACAAAGAAGAAAAAAATAATTGCATGGAGAAAGACAAATCTATGGAGTGGTTCACAGGAAGTGAAGAATGAGATGGCACAGCCATGTCAACTTGGAATCATTACAAAATGTCAAACTGCAAGACAAGTGTCAAAATGGAACATTTAAGCAGTTTTGAAAAGTTATACCTTCCTAACGGCTTATTTTTTTATACAAATCATAGTATTAGATAAAAATCCCAATCTATGAAAGTAGTGACTTACAATATAAAGTTTTATTTTGATACTTTTCTGTCTTCAAATCAGTTGCTATCATCTGAGGTACTCAGTCAATTTGTGGTTTGAATTTCCTCAACTTGACAAGAAAAGCTAATTTAAGGAGACAAAAAATATAGTCATCATAATAATTAGAAAAAGCCACCATTTAATATGTCCTGAAAACATTACTCACCTGTATGACCAGTTTGCCAGTGTATAGGTCTAGCGATATAGGGAAATGATCCATATGGAAAATTAGAATGTGACTCTTCTGTTACAGAACAAAATGTATGTTAAAAGCTATATAAAATATAATTTTTTCACAAAACTTTGAATATACAAATTATTGTCCCTTCTAAGTTTTTTTTTCTCTTGGACATTTTTTAAGCAGTTTTTTGAATCTACTCTGCCAGGTATCTTACAGAAACAATTCGTCAAGGGTAACATGATTAACATGATCTTATGACCAAACAGATAAGCCTATGTCATATAATCAATGGATATTTGATCTCCAGATATTATTAGCTAAATAATGTATGCATTCAACCAGGACCTAAATTTAATTATTTGAAGAATTCCAGCAATATCTTAAGAGGTTACTTTTTACAGATCAGTTCCTATTCATTCTCTCACTAATAATCACTGATCTAAATTAAGACATTCCTTTCTTAGCATATTTAATCTACAAGCCAATCTCCTTGTGATACGCAAAAAAAAAAAATGTAAGTTCTGTTCAAAGGTTTAGTTTTACATAAAAATTGAAAGTCATTATTCTGTTCCTTAGAGATTTTAATTTAACAGAATAAATGCCATATTTCAATTTCTATAGTAGAAAGTAATCCCTGAGAAATATTTTTATAATTGATCAGTCAATGCATTCAGAAATCTATTCTCTTTTATTATTGTAAGCACATATAAAATAAAGCTGAAGCTCACCATGGTCGTCATCTTGACACATCTCACCAATTCTGATTTTCTTTTCAGAATGTAATTGTAGAGCTGGGTTGACTTTAGGCTCTATTTTTGGAGCTAAAATTCCATTTTTCTGTTTTGCAAGGCAAACCAACCAATCTCTGACTATGACTTCATTTATCTTTTCACATGAGAGATCAAGTTCACAGATTCGAATTCCATCTAAAAGTTCAATAACCTGTGTGATACTTTCAAAATAATGAAAAATGTACTTTAAATTTCTACTAAAAATCTTTTCTTTATTTTAAGTTCACTATACATCTTACCAAAATTTAAATGCTATTGTTAAATCAAGGGAGTGAAAAATATAAATGTAAGTTAGGGACACATAATGAATGTCACAAAATAATAAGTAAAAAAATTATAGACCATAATTTAATATTTTGTTCACATTATGCTTTTAAAACTTTTCTTCTATATTGTCATAAGAAATAATGCATTTTATATTACCATTCATATAAAGGATGACAACAATATAACTGAATTTGGAACACAGGACACTTTATAAAAGCTCTATAAGATGACATACACCTAACTCAGCCACAAATTGAACATTTTAGCTTAGTACCTAGACAAATATGTGCTTAAATCACATCACAGAGACGAACAAGCAGATTACTCACTTTGCCAGATACACAGCACATACACCACCCTGTTTAAGATTTGGGTATAAAATAGGCAAAGCAACGTGAGGATTCAACATATCCAAAGCTACCTGTGAGGGGTGAAGGAAAAAGATACGACAGTTCTGTCAGAGTTGTTGTTTTTTTCTTATTGTGGTGAAATGGTACACTTTTGGAAAGTACACAGTTAAGTATTTTATTTTTTAAGACTATAGTACCGTACACTCTATTTTCTGTTCCCAAAAGGCATATTTATTATCATAAAATTGGTCATATTAACTATATAAAAATTCTAATGATATGTCTTGTACTTGACACTACTGATAATACACATATCTTTGTTTGGCTATATTCTATATACATACAAATGCATTCATTTATATAAAGTTTCAATGTTTTGGTTCAGCTTTTGGCAACAAATTCAAATGTTAAATATGTACTTTTATGCTCAAAACAAAGTTTTTGAATATTTTAGAGATTCTAAATAAGACTTGTCTTTTTAATTTTACGAAGGTATACTTATAAAAGGTATCAAATGAATACAATGAGTACCATGTGGAATAGTATATAATGAAACAAATGAACATACAAATCCCAACAAAAATAGCAGGACTCAGGACAGGTTATGAGGGAGAGAGTATGAGAAGGGGCACTGGTGGGTATGGTTTGAAATATAGATTGAGATGTAATATCAGTATCCTAAAATGAATTTAGTATTGTAAACTAAAGAAATACTAAATATCACTGTTTAAAAAAAAAAAAAAAAAGAACAAGAGCACCAGTGCCTACAAAATCCTCACAAGAAACTGACCTGATAAATGGTTTACAGAGTTTGAACCTTTCAAGTGATAGTCATTTCCAGGCAGACCAGAAATGTTACCGTATTTTGGGGATCTTGAAAGAGGAATTTACTAATTTGAAGGGGTACTATAGTGAAATCTAGGGGAGTTTTTCCTGGCCTGGGCTTCCTAGCCTAGCCTTTAATCAAATCCTGGATTCTTTAATAAAATTTACAAATAAAAGCTAATCGTTTTGCTCCAGAATCTGTTAAATACTACACAATCAAAGAAACTAATGTGGTTATTTAATACCTCTTAGTGCATCTGTGAAAATAATCTGCTTAAATTATAATGAAGCTCTTGTATTTGGAGATTATTTATGATCAAAACAGGGAATGCTATGGACTGAATGTTTGTGTCCCTCCCAGATTCTTATGTTGAAATCTTAACCCTCAAATATGAAGTCATTTGGAGATGGGTACTTTGGAAAGTAATTAGGTCATGAATACAGAGCTCTCAAGAATGAGATCCAGTGCCCTTATAAGAAAAGAAATGGAAGACTCTCTGACATGTGAGGACACAGAAAAATGATGGCCATCTGCAAACAGGAAGGGAATGCCACTAGAAACGGATCAGGCCCCTGCTCTTGGACCACCCAACCTCCCCAACCTTGAGAAATAAACGTTTGTTGCTTAAAAAAAAAAAAAAAACCACGATGAGTAAATTTTCAAAAAAGTTTAAAGCAAAAATGTATCTGGTCAAAATAGATAAACTTTGATAAAAAGTTAAGAGTAGTTGGCACATTAATATATTTACTAAATTTTTCTAGAATGTGTTTTTAAAAACAGTACTAATGGGTAAAGGGACATCTCTGATTATTTATTCACCAAATATTAAGCATTTTTCATGTTCTAAGACTTTACTAAGTGGTAAGAACATCTAAGAGCTTATATTCTAATTTGTTTCACGGGAACTTATATTCTAATACATAGCATTCCCTATCTGTACGATCACTAGTCACAGCCAAAATGTCACCGTTTTGTCATCTATCCTTTTATTTTCATACTAGTCTGCTGCTTCTCCCCAGCTCAAACTCTCACTGCTGCTCTTCCTCACATAGCCTTCTGCTCCACTTTCTACCATTATAAATGTGTCTGTCCTCAAAATCTTTAACAAACATTCCTCTGCATTCTGAGGAGTCTTTTCTCTGTCCCTTAACTATCTAAATATGTTTTCTGTCTGTTCCCTCTCAAATTGAGACTATTTATTCCTCCAAATCTCACAACATGAGGTCAGGCCCTGGGCTCAAATTGCTCCCAATGCTGTTTCCAAATTATTCTTTTATCCTGGAAATGTTGACGTCATTGATGCTCAACTACTACTGCTAGTCGTTGCTCACTACCCCACATTTATGAACAACTTTGGCATCTGATTCAGTGTATCTCTCGCTTTAAATCCCACGATGACATTAAAGGAAAATATTCCTCCGCTCCTGGAGAAAGAAATGGGCAAAAATGAAGACCTCCGCTCATACACTTTAGAAAACTTACCGCATCAAATGTTAAAGATTTTAAGTCTTCACTTGCTCCTGAAATATCCTTATTAATAAAATCCACATTGTCTGGCCATTCTTCTATATGACTCACTTTCCAGGATTCACGCCAGTGTTTGTAATTTTTCTTAGCTTGTTTATAGTGGTCTTTTCGTATTTCAAAACTTACGACTCTTCCTTGTGAACCAACTTGATTAAAAATAATTTATAATTCATAGCATTAATCAGTTTATAAAAAGAATGCCTCAATTTTACTTGCGAAAGTATTACATGCATGTGAAAAACCATTCAAAATAGTTCAAAGTTACAAAAGTCTTTAGTCCATCCCAGATCCCCAAACCCCTTCAGAGGCAACCATATCCTTTCCAAGACAGCCAGTGTGCTTCCATTAGTGGGCAAGTCTGTCTCTGCATTTACCACACACTGTCTTCTTAGTTACTAATGCCATTTCAGTCCACCGAGTTCTTTTTAACAGCTATTACATTCCACTGTATGGTTATGCCATAGTTTATTTAACCATCACCTACCAGTGAACATTAGTTTTTCAGTCTTAAGCTATTACAAATAATATTGTAATGAAAATTATTATGCTTAAGTCTTTGTACACACGAGTCAGTATATCTTTGGGATAAAGTCTTAAAAATGGAATTGCTGGCTCAAGGGGTATATGAGTTTTTTAATGTGAAAATTATTGTCACGCTGTCCTCCTCCCCAAAATAACAATTTGCACTCTACCAGATTAGAGTGCTTATTTCTTCATATTCTTCCTCAACAAAAGATTATCAAAAATTTTACCTATGTTCATCTAAAAATTGAACATAATGTATCAATGTACTTAAAATTTGCATTTATTTTGTCACGGATAATGTTGGGTCTTTCATATATTTAAAAAGTATTTGTGTTTTTGCAATTTATCTGAAGAACTTTCAAACTATTTAGCATAGTAATACTTCAGTTTCAAAAGACAACTATATTTTACCTTAGGGCTATTAATTTTCCACATGCCTCTGAGATGATTTGATATCATCTGGAGACTGTCCCATGTTATTCAGACTATAGTTGATTAATGAAAAATTTAAATTGCAGAATGTCTTTTTTTTTTAAGGTGCAGGTAGGAATGAAAGTGAGCAGACAAGTAGGCAGGAAGAGGAGGAAGAAGCATTTATTTGTTGTTTAGCTGTTCATCTTGGCTGCTCCCCCTGGAACCCCAACCCAGATCCCTGGGATGTATAAGAACTGTGCCATCCAGAGCCACAGACTCAACTGCTGAGCTACCAGAGTACACTACAGCACTCGACAGTTTTTAGAGACTTTCTTAAGAAAGGAATATTCTTCATGATCTAGTTGTAAACTCAGTAGTGCTGTACTAACATTTATGAACACCAAGTATAATCCTTTGCCTCAAAAAGAATGTATGACTATCCCAGCAGCTGACAGTTCTCGTCCACTCTCATGCAGAGTATTCATCTATCATTAACGATATACACGTATGCGCACCCAAAGACAAGGGTAAGACTATTCAGAACAGCACTATGCATAATATTCCACACAGATGCCCATCAACAGCAGACAGGATACAGAAACTGTACTTTCATTATAAAATGGAGCAACTATATAGCAACTAAAATGAGAGAACTGCTACATGTAGTGGCTAAAGCTCACAAACAATACTGAATAAAGTAGCCAGACTTAACTATATACTGGTGCATTCTGGTGGCTTAGTGGTTAAGTCTGCTGCCCCTGGCTGGTACAGGCCACGTACATCCGAAGGACCTGGATTCACAACCCGGGGCAGGGGAAAGCAACCAGGATGAAAAACTGAATAAAAATAAATGAATGCTTCTTCCTTCTTTGCCTGCCTACCTACTTGCCTTCATTCCTGCCTGCACTGGTCCTTGAAAAAAAAAAAAGTCCATACCGCAGGATTCCTTTTAAATAAGGTTCAAAACGGACACAATCAGTGGTAATAAAAGTCAGGGCAGTAGAAACCATTTAGAAAATAAGGATTGAAAATGGAATGAGGAATCTTCTATAATGCAGTAACATTCCCTGTCTTGATCTAGGTATTTATTACATGACTGTGGTCATTACACAGTCATCTGAGGTACATGCTTAAGATCTGTGCAGGTTTCTATAATCATATTTTGCTCCAGTAAAAAATTTAGCTTTAAATAGAGAAGCAATAAAAAGCTTGGAGAAAGCAAGAGAAAGCAAAGAGGTTTAAATGATGAATAATTTATCAAATGGAAAGGAAAACAGTTGCTTACCTTTAGTTTCAAGGAGAATATTCTCTGTCATAGATTCATATGAATATTTTCCCAAACATCTTTATAACTTTCTGTTATCAAACTGACTGCTCCCTTTGTCATCTCAACTTAGCTCACTTATCCCAATCTCTTACCTGCTTTGGATAAAAATAAGCTCATTCCACCAGAGCCAGAACCAGCTTCCAAAACAGTATCACCTGGATGGATATTCATCATCAATTGCATCATATTCATATCCTATGATTGAAAGACAGTATAAGTGACTCAGTGGCCAATATATATAGACTAAGCATCTGCTCTTTTCTAACACCGTGTTAAGACACAGAGGAATGAAATAAAGGGATTAGACTGTGGTCCTGCCTACCAAGAGTTTATATTTTACTTGATGAAATAAGAGATTGAAGAATCAATTAGCATATAAAGAGACACCAGTATAATATTGAAATTACAGACGGCAAACACAAAGAAGCTCACAGAAAGGAGAAATGTGGACTGCCTCATTTAAAAGATAGAGTGGAGAATTTCGAAAGATGATCTAAGACAGAAACAGCATTAAACAATACAGAGGTGGAATAAACAGTTTCTCCATCTGTGGGGGGAGGGCAGGAAATAAGGAAATGTGAATGACAGGCTGAAACATTTGAAATTGACCTGGAAAGCAACTGGGACAGGTCATAGGGGTGATAGTAATGGCATTTTTAAAAATAAATGCATTTTATGAAGATTAATCCCATAAGGGAATACTGACTATATTAGAGAAAAATTAGAGGCAGGAAAATCAGGACATTATTATATAATTTCTGCATGAAATAATAAACTTCTCATTTAGAATTAAGATACCAGGAATAAACCAGAGGACCCATTTGCCAAACACTATCACTCAAAAATTGTTAACTCAATAGGAGTATTGTGAAGAACTTTTATTGAACTTTTATCACAGTAGGCTTCTGTAACTGTGCAAAATGCTTTCATACATTATTTTGTTTTATCAGAATAATGAGAAAAATACCATCTCCATTATAAAGGTAAGAAATCAAAGAGGTTAAGTAATTTGCCCCAAGTCACATAGCTGAGAATTAAGTGAAAAAGTCAGGGAAGCGCTGATCATCATTACAGTGTAACAAATGGTATGTAGAGAATCTCAAATAGTAGCATTTATTTCAATAGTCCCCCAATATCAAAACTTTCAAAGTTGCTAAAAAGCAGTACATTTAATACATTTTTACTATCTTTTCCTTCTCTGGAAAAAGTTGCTTGTGAAAACTCTAAAAGGACGTTTTCTAGGATTCTCCCATCCAATGACAGTAACAGTGTGCATTAATACAGGTTTGGTTGCGTAAGTAAATACTTAGCAGGTATAGTTGTCTAATTAAAAACCAAAATGTATTTTCTGACATGTTGGACTAAGGCTTAGACCAAATGATACACAGACACATACTTTTTAGGTTGTATTAATCAAAAAGTTTTATTCACAAGTGCTGTGTCTACATATCCTCTTCTAGGCACCAGGTACCTGGAGGTGGAGGGGGTAGGGGCAAGAGCAAGTTGACACAAGAGTGGGAGGCAGCCTGGAATGCCCTGGAGAACGCAGCTCTATTTTCTTGGATCTTTCATATAAGATACAGAAACCTATCATCCGGAGGAAACCTGAGAACACTTTAGCTTTTGCTACTGCTATTCAAGTTACATAGTTTCAATGGGATGCCGCTTCCTAGGCTGGATATACTAGCAATTTCAGTCTAAGACTTGGGTGGAACATTATTAGCATTTATTCCTTTCCTTGCCTCTTGCCAAAAGGAATTTTAAGCTACTGGGAGATTCCTCCGAAGTTATGAAACTCAATATTGAGTTTTGCACACGTTTGAAACTTCAAGCTTTCAAGCGATCTTTTCAGGCTTTTCTTCTCAAGAAGAATTCCAATCCCTTTCCTACTACTTCAATAACATAAATCTAATCCTCAGTCTAAAGTTTGAATAATTGGGCTATATTTTAGTTTTTATTAAGTGGCAACAATTTCTGCTCCCCAGTTGTCCTTTCACACGTTACAATCATGCAAGTCAGCAGAAACTATTAATCAGAAAATTTGGGGGGCCATTTCCATTTCTACCTCAAACCTAGAAGAGCTTGATAATGAGCAACGTGAAATGTTCACAAGTGTCTGTTAGGAAGTTAATTTAACATTGCTCCTCCAGAGCGATATGTCTTTATAGTTTATAACTACTCTCTCATGGTTTTGTCTAGTAAGGAGAAAAACAGATAAGGGAAAGAAAGATGAAATTACAAAAGTTTTTTTATTGCTACATTGGAACAGTCAAAACAGGTAAGAAGTGATACAATTAAAAAAAAAAAAAGAATGTTTTTAACAAGAGCTTATGATATCCCACTTGGCCTAAAGACTCCAGGAAGATTTCCTTAGGCTGGATTCCTACTTAGCCCTTTCTATGAGTTGGGTTCCATTTACAACCTTCCAAAATTTTCTCTTCCCAACCACAACTCAAACCACTCTCTCCCTAACCTAACCCGCTCAGGCCACAATCTGAATCTAGAACACTCTTCTTTTTGCAAGAACACTCTGCTCCTAGATCTTTGCATAGCTGACTCTTCCTTCATTAGGTTTCTTATCAAACACACCTCCTTGGGAACCTTCTCTAACCACATGACAGCATTCCCCTCCCGCAGGTCACTCAATACAATGTCATTGTTGATCTGTCTTTATGGCATTTGTAGCACTGCCTGAAATTATCTCATTTATTTTATTTGTTCTGTCATCCCTTTTAGGATGTTCAGAACAAGAACTGTGATTTCACCAATATACCCTTCTAAAATTGTGCCTTTAATGTAGAGGGTAGTCAATTATTAGCTTAATAAATAATGAATCATCATCTAGGGATAGGATCTGTGAAAATTACAAAACATTCTACTCAAGCATTGTGACAATGACTAGAATTAAACCAAACCACTAGCAACAGATGATTAGTATAAACTTGTAACAAGAAACTAGGCAATTTGTTTATATATTCTTTTTATGCTTAGTATTTGTTAGCTATTTAAGTACGAAACTTTTTCCTAAAGGGAAAAGTATAGTAATATATCTATTATTGAAAAACTCTCTCTCAAAACATGCCTTATTAAATTAATAAATGATTAAAATATTGCCTGATGGCAGGCTCTGGTGGCTCAGGTGCTAGACTGGTGGGAGGTAGACCATGTAAAAGCCCAGGGATGTAGGTTTGAGATGCGGGGCTGAAGGAAACCAAAATGAACAAGTAGAAGTAAATATGCTTATTCCACCTTTCTCTTTTTTCCTTCCTACCTACCTTCCTTCTTCCTACAGATATTATATATTGTGTGTGTGTGTGTGTATAATGCTTCTAAAAATTGTTGCCGAAGCTGTTCAATGTTCCCTAGTGCAGAACCTGAAAACTTAAGTCAGGAGGAACAAATATAAGTACTTATTATGAGCCCAGTGAATCCTTATCACTCTATACAAATTTGACATTCTCTCCATTTTACAGATAATAGACTCCCAAATTAAAATGAAAACCCGGCTGTGTACCCCTAAAATTATTTTAAGATACATAAAATTCAGATCCATTATTTCTTAAAAGGCTGAAAGTAGAAACTTTAAATGTTCTTGCACTCCCGTGACTCAGTGGCTAAGATGCAGACCCAGGATCGAGACCCTGGGAGAAGGAAAACAAAAGCAAAAAACAAAACAAAAAACAAAAATAAACGTTCTGAGAAGAGCTTAAAGAACATCAGGCCTGCAGCACTGCATCAACAGGCACCTAACTGCCAACGCGTTACCTTTGGATATGTTATGGTGGGCCCTCTTTCCATCAGTAACACATAGTCTTCCAAAGCTGGCCTCGTCAACAGGATACGCTTGCCAGAGGAACTCCTCAGTATCTGGCCAGGGAACTTCCCCACGATCTCGCTGAATCGTATTGTCCCCCAGTTACTATGTAAGTGGCCGGCTTTGCTCAACTTAAATATTTTTTTAAATTGTGTTTCTCTCTTCCTGGCCTCAGCTAAAATCAGCTCTCCAGCCCGAAAAGGCTCCTCTCTGGAAGGTGACCAGGAGGAGACGTGAAGCTTTTCGACCTCGGAGGCGGACTGGGCCATGCCAGGCAGTGAGGGTCCCCGGTGTGCGGCGCCAGACTGGCCCTGGGCTCCACTCGAGTTCTCAGGCTCTTGAAGAGCTGACTCCTCTCGCGGCATCTGCAACCTAAGGGTTTCCAGGGAGGAAAAACATCTGGTCCCAATGCCTCGAAGACGCAGAGGGAGAAAAGGAGGCGAATCTGCGCCGGGGGATTTTCTCTGTGCCACCTCGCGCACTCCCTCTCCATCTCGCACGTCTTTAAGCGAAGCCTCGCAACACAGAGACTGGGCTCCCTCCAAGGGCTTTTGCCCAAAGCCGCGCAAGCACCAACCGCTTCCCAGCCCTGACCGCCCCAGAAGGCACCGCACAGGTGGCAGCAGCCGGCCGCAAGCCCCGGCGGGCAGCATGGCGCGCCGCGCAGGCGCCGCCGCAGGCCAGTGACGTATCGGCCCCGCCTCTCGCTGCCCAGCGAACTGACGTCATCGTCCCAAGCTAGCCGGACTCCCGGAGTCGCTGCGGAGGCGGTGGTGCGGCCTGGTGGCGGGCGGTGCGCCCCGCGCCGGGCTCGTTTTCCCGGTGGGAACGTGGGCAGAGGAGGCAACGGACAACTCTCCTCGGCCTCGCTCGGGAGCGAGAGGTGTAAAAGGGACAAAGCCTGTCAAAGCGCTGTAACTGAATTCCGGTAGGAGGGTTAGCTCGCTATTGATCGTTAACACCATCGTCACCCGGTCACCCCAAGATGTATAAGTAAAAGGCCCAGAAATGCGTTTCACAGGCGGCATTCAGACCGGCCACCCGCCGACCGGCTCTGGCTCCCAGCAGAGGGCGAGGTCCTTCTCCAAGTCCCAGCAACTCCCCATCACCTGCCTGCCTGTCCCCCCAGGCCCAGAAAGTTCGGGAAGTTCTCAGTGACAGCATTCACTGTGTACTTATTTAACAGAATATTTTAAATAATTGCATTATTACATTTAAGTATTTTATCCTACTGAAAACCTTTTAGTTTAGCTTTTTGGCATCTTAAAACGGGGGAAATGATCTTAGGAGTCCGACGTCATTTAAAGTGAAATATCACTAACCTGTTTGCTTAATATTACTTGGCAAAGTTTTTCGCGAGTCTGACAATACCAAGCACATTAGGTATTTTATTTAACGTCTACAATAACCATATGTTAGAAATAAGTCTTCCCGTTCTACTCATAAGAAAACTGGCCCAGGGAGATGAAATAATTTGGGCACTATCCCATAACTGATAAGCAGGTGAGTATGGTTGAGCAGTCCATGCTCTTTGTGCTGCGACACCCTCTTCTGAAAGAGGAGCCACAGCACCATTCAGATTTAAAATCAAGCATGTTAAAAGGGCTGTGGATTAAATTTAATCAAATAAATCTTATTGCTTTCAAAGCCACAAATGAATACTTTCTAAAACTATTGACTTCATCATTAGGATTTCTCTCTTTTAATCCTAAAACGAATAAAGAAACTACTTCCCAACTGCATGTCTCACATTTGGTTTTGATTTGGTTTTTAAGGAAATTTATTACCAGGGGTCAGTCACTGTACAAGAGAATTGGACTGTTGGGAGAGAATGGATTTCATACAGATGTTGACTGACAGTGATGCACGCCTTAAATCTATATGATCCATGATACAGTGTTCCTTCAGTAAACTTTTTAAAGTTCTTAGGCCCAGTCTTTTTATTTTCATTACCAAATATGGATCTGAGTTGGAACTTTAAAAATCCTATGCCTTGATCATTCCTGCTTTAAGCTCAAGTATGATTAAATGATATTTGAGGGTTGTTTAAGAAGAAATAGGAATTGGAAAGAAGACAAAACGTGGGAAGTAAATGTACATATATTTCTGAAGCGGTAAACAATGTCATTTGAGGACCTGCTCTCTTTAGGTGTCACTTTGTTTTAAGTCCAAGCTTCCAAGAACCTATCAACAAATGTTAAATGAGGACTTACTGTAAAACCCTGAAACTTATAAACAGGATATTTGCAATGCAGTGTAAATAGTGGTTATGTTCCCAGATCCGAGATCTGCTCAAAAGTCATTTAGGGTTAAAGTAGTTGAAATAGTATTCACCATTAAAAAAGACAATGGAAAACTTGTATCTCTTAAATAAAAATTCAATATTAAATTCATATTTTACTGCCAGACACCTCTCTGGTTGACCTGCTTTGTACCTCAAACATGGCCCAAACTGTAAGTCATCATTTCTACCTTTCCTCCAGTCTTCTGATCTAATCTTCTCAAATCTTCACCTGATTATTTCCCATACTATATGATATGATATTTCTTCTTACATTCCCTATGTCAGCTGAAATCACATAATGCTTCTGTTATTTCTAAGCTAAAAAGTTCCAAGTCATCTGTAATTCCAGGCTTTGTAACACTTTTCTGACACAGATAGGTGCACATTTATCATCTCTGATTAGTAGTCAAGTACTGTGGAATCCCTTCCATTTCCATTAACCACATTAGGCACAGTTATTAAAATAAAGGATTTCAAAATCACCAAATCTGACTACCTACATCTGAAGCCTCTTACTATCTCTCTCTCTCTGTCTCTCTCTCTCTGTCTCTTTTCTTTTTCTTTCTTTAAGGGAAGGTGCTGGCAGGAATGAAGGAGGAGAGGAAGAAGCACTTTATTTTTATTTAAATTGCTCATCTTGGTTGTTCCCTGGGACCTCAGGACTTGAACCTGGGTCTTTGGGGTGTGCAGGACTCTGCTCTTGGACTGGAGGTGGCTGACTTACCTGCACTCCACCAGGGTATACCTGATGCCACTTTATTTCTATCCGGCATTCTTTCAGTTACTTGCTAACATGTGTTGACTAGTTACTGTGTGCCATGCATTGTGCTAGACTGAGGTCTCAGAGATTGGAAAGGAGGGTGAGAGAAGATCTTGCTCTCAAAGAATTCATTTCCATTAGGGGACTTGCAGTGGCATACCAAGGGCGGAGTGCTGGGAGCTCTCTGCCCAGCATCCAGACAAGAGAGGTGCACTGTCTGCGAAGGATTCAAAAACAATCACAAAGCCAAGTAAAAACCATCTGCTTCCTCCTGTCACCAGGTGGCACCCATTTTAAACAGTGTCATTGGTAAAATATTTCTCTCCTCAAGAATCTTTTACCAGCTCGAGCTCTAAACAAGTGCCATGATTACCACCAGTGAATTTTAATAATGTGAGGTATGTAATGTATGCAGCTCAAAACAGCACATTTTTATAACTTCGTTTTGATAAAGATTACAGTGCATAACAAAAATAATTCCAAGAACTTCTCTTGGCTCCGACACATGGGAACTCTGTTGCAAGATTTCTTTTTACTTACTTGCTTTTTTGTTTAAGAGGAAGGAAGGCAGGCAGGCAGGAAGGGAGAGAAGGAAGAAGCATTATTTAGCTGCCTGTTCATTTTCATCGTTCCCTCTAGACTCAGGTTGTGAACCTGGGTCCTTTGGCTTTACATGATCTACAGTTTAATGCCTGAGCCACCAGGGTGCCCACATTCTTTTTAATTTCTTGCACATTTCAAAATCATCTTGTTATGGGCACAACTCACATCTCTAATCACTGTGGTACTATGTATTTCTGTGTTAAAATAGCACCACAATGATAAAGATGAAGAAACAGAACTTGGGTTACTTCAATCCTGCCATTCTATGACTATTTGACGTTTTTGTTTGTGTTTAAAATATTTTAAACAGAGATATCTGATACTTATTTAGTTACTCAAAGAAACAAAGGCATGCACAGTATTACTACTTCTGAAATCTATGCTGTAATCTTAATGAATTGGTCAAACACAGCCTGATGTTTAACACTTGTCTTAAACATTACTACATATGTTGTTTCATGTAAAATAAATTTGAAAATTAAAATGACCACAAAGTGCTCTTTACTAGTAAATGTGAGAAAATTGAATGACAAATCTAATAGCACTATTAAACTTGAGTATTAATTTCGCTTAAGTCATTGACAAATCTACTTAAGTTAAAGGCTTAAAAACCAGACTAATATCACTCACTCCTTCGGTAGACCAACATGTAAATATGTTTTTTAAATGGGTTCATGTAATAAAAACATGAATAGAATTAAAATATTAATCCATAACTTCTTTCCTCTTTTGTACTTTTATCATTTATAGTTTTAATTGGCAGGATTGTGTGAAGTTCAATAAAATAATTTCTTATGGCCTTTGTTATTTCATTCATGATTATTAAAATATTTTCATCATATGGAGAAGGGAATTGTTTAGAGAAAGGAAAGATCATTCTGGATGTTAGGATGCTAGGTATGCCACTGGGTGATTAACTATGGACCTGATCGCTGCTGCTGCTGTTGCTGATACTGCTATTATTATTTGCCATCCCTGGGTCTCCAGCCCTGGTCCATGGTTTTCACAGTCCGCACCTTTGCTGTCTGAGGCACAGGGTGGGGCTGTTTTGTATTTTATTTGAAAGGACAGAACACATGATAGCAGAAACTCAAGTAAGGATTACCTCAGAGTTTTTTGAGGTGGGGGTAAGGGAGACTGGAAAATTTTTTTTTAATTGAGGTAATTTGATTTACGAAACAACATTCATTTTAGATGTGTGGTTTCACTCATCAAATAATAACACACCACACCCACCATTACATTTCTAATAGCCCTCCACCACTGTCCATTAGACTCCCAACTACCCTTTGCTCCCACCTCCAACTCCCTTCCTCTCTGGTAACCTCAGTTCTATTGTCAGTGTCCAAGCGTTAGTTTTTGTTTTGTTTTCTCTGTTCATTTGCTTTGTTTCTTTCTATTCCACATGAGTGAATGATAGAGTATTTGCCTTTCTCCTTATTTATTTAACTCATTTATTCACTTGTTTTATTTATTTACGGGAGGAAGCAGGCACAAATGAAGGCGAGTAGGTAGGCAAGAAAGACAGGAGGGGAAGAAACATTTACCTAGTTGTTCATTTTGGTTGTTCCTGGCTGCCCATGTTGATAAGAGCGATTGTCTGATTACTGATCATTTGTACGTAACTTGTTTTTTCCTGTTAGAAGCTTGTAGGACTTTCTCACTGCCCCCTTCTCTTTATTCTGGAATGTTTACATGATGTACTTTTGTTTGAGTCTGATTTCACCCACAGCATTGTACATCCTTTCATTCTGGAAAACATTTGCTGAACTGTCATTAATGTTTCCTTCTCTTTTTATTTTCTCTATTCTCTCTTTCATGAACTATTATTATTCAGGTGTAGGATTTCCTGAACTGGTCCTCCACTTACCATTACTTGGTTATTGGAATGTTCATTTTCTATAACATTGTTTTTACTGTATATTTATGTCTAACATGTATAACTCTGGCTCAGATGTAATGCAAACTCATATGCTTAAAAGTCTTTGAAATAATTACCTATACTTTTCTGTGGTTTCTCAGCTCCCCCTTTCTCTTATACTGTCTACAATTAGTTCCTCCCTGAGCTCTGTACTAAAAATGCTTTTGAAAAGTCAACAGCAACCTTGAATTTATCTAAGTCCACTGGATAATTGTGTTCCTCTTACAGAAGTTGACCTGGCTTGGATTATGTCTGGCTGCTGGTTTTCAGGGCATCTGCTCTATTGGCGCTTATCCTGCCTGTTACCTTTTATTTTCTTTTGCTGGATCCGCTTCCTTTTCCTGACCTCTAAAGATTGGCACAGTTTGGGGTGAAGTTTTCTTCCCGATTTATACTACTCCTAACATCTGACCAGCCCTACAGGAACATTTTAAATAGCACCTAGATGCTAATGCACATTAAAAAAAAAAAAAAAATCTGTGATCCTCTCATATATCCAACTTCCCAATAAACAATTCCAATTGAATGCATAATAGGCATTTCAAACGTAATTGCCCAAAACAGAATTCTTAATTTCCACTCCACCTAAACCTGTTGCCCAATTCTGCTAGGAGTATTCGTTTATTTGCTCAGGTTTTAAGACCCAGCCTTCACTCATGTCTTCTTTCAAAATCAATCCATTTTAGCTTAATTTCAGATTATACCTGCAATCTCACCACTTCCGGTCAATTTACTGCTTACTGCATTCTTCTGAGTCCAACCACCGAAGTCCTGCTATCTTTTTTTTTTTGTCCCTCCTTGCCACCACCTACCTCGCGCCGCTTGGGGTCTCAAACTAGGCTCCCTGCATTTTGGCCTCCAGAGCCACAGGGGCGCGCCTGTCTTTCAGTCTTGTGTCTCTGCCCTTACTCTGTCTACACTCTCCAGCCAGCAGCCAGGAGGCCATTTGAAAATGTTGAGCCGTTTAAGTGCTTCCTAGTCGTCTCAAATGCAAATCTTACCGTGGCACTCCCTAATTGTAAAGGCTTCAGTCTCCTTAGAACTCGAGGATAGCGTTTTTTGTTCTTCCTGCTGGGCAAAGCGCTCTGTGTGAACCGAACACTATCTGACATTTCTCGAATCATTCTGTGTAAGTTTGGTGAAATATTATGAAAATCCTAAAAATTGTCTAGTTGATGTATTAACAATGGGATAAATCTTGACGAAATCAGAGGGGAAAGTTGCTTCCACAATTTCTTTTAAACTACTGACTGAATAAATTATTACGTGTATACACAATTGTAGCCTGGAAGTGAATAAGGAAAAATGAAAGCAGTTGTTAAAGAGTTAAATTAATAAATTTTATATTTCATTCAATCACGTTATCAAAAAAAAGCCTATAAAACTTTTTTTTTTTTTTTTTTTAAGAATGGGTCTAGCGCTCGCGTCTTCGGTCAGGTTCTTCCACAAGTCCTCTCCCTCCCCAGTACTAACATTGGGCCCACCCGGCCACCGTCCAGCGGGTGGGTCTACTCCAGGCTCGCCTGCGTCGCGAAGAGCCACTCCCTCGGTTCCCAGCGCTCCCTCCACACCACTTCCTCCCTTCAGGTCCCGCCCCGCGCTCCTGCGCCTGCGCACCGGCGAACACGTGGCTACCGCGAAGCCAGAGCAGCAATGGCGGCGGGCGGCGGCGGCTTTGCCGACCCCCTGTCCCCTGCAGGGGTCCCCTGCGCCTTTTCCCCGCACAGTCAGGCATACTTTGCTTTGGCGTCTACCGACGGTCACCTGCGAGTGTGGGAAACCGCCAATAACCGGCTGCAGCAGGAGTACGTGCCTTCCGCGCACCTCAGCGGTACCTGCACCTGCCTGGCCTGGGCGCCAGCGCGGTTGCAGGCCAAGGTAAAGAGAGCGGGATGGCGGGAGACCGGCGCCCGTCGGAGCTGGGTCTCTGTGCTCCCGGGCCCGGCGGTGCGTGTCTCTGCATCGCGCGTGCCAGCCGGCGGCCCGGGACGCGCAGGCATGGAGCGCGGCGCGGCGCGAACTGGGCCCACGGCGTCAGTCCCGTGTGCGGCCTGCCGGGAGGGCTCTGAGGGAAGGCGCGGCCCGATCCCTGGGCCCGGACCGGAGCCTTTCCGGCGGGCTCCATGCGGTCAGCACTCCGCTGTTGCCGGAGTCGCCATGTTCGCCAATGCCCCCAGCCCCCAGGAGCGGTTTCTTTTTGCTGGGCCTTGCTCATCAGCCTGCGCTCTTTAGAGCCCTGGCTTTTGACAGATCCTCCTCTGTGGGGCGGACCGGGGCGGGGGGGGGGGGGGCTACTGTTCTCATCTAGTGCTTCGGCTTTGCCCTGGACGCCTGAAATGAACAAGTCGGTTTCCTTGCTTCCGGACTCCCCCCAATCACCCCTCTTGGGTGCCGGCCCACCACGTGTTCTTTTCCCGGTCTTGGACGTGGACTCTCACTCTTGAAACTCTTGACTTTCCCAGGCTCCTTTCCACGCTCAGCTTTTTTAGATATACTGCTTTTTACATGTAACATTTGCTTGACTCCCTCATTTTTACACCCATTCTCCTCAAGTCTGGAGTCTGACTTGGGATATGGAGGTAAAGAGAAGTAATACTTTAACTTAGTATGAGTCCAGAAGTTTCTTCTAGACGGGACACTGCCGAGTTAGGGATGATTTACTGTCAGGGACGCATCTCAGGTAAGATACCATTCACTTTTGAGTCACTGGACTGCATTCACGCGCACGTGGTAACATGCGCAGTTCTAGGTTAGCCAGGCCAAATTATTTCAATATGATTTGAAAGCATCACATGAGCACAGACATGAGGTGTGTGGCGTTTAGATGCAACTTAAAAAAACACGAATATTTAGGGCAAGTCTTAATTCCATTTGACACTGCTCTGGAGAATTTTCTGCTGTTTTTAGTTTGAAGTAAGTATACATCTAATTTGTTACACTTTGGGTATATGTAGTTATTTTTCAGATTTTAAGCTAAAATTTCAGTTTCTAGGTGAAGTGACTCCTGTTGACTAATAAAGGAAACCTTACCAGGGCTCTTAAGCAGAAAACTGTGACTTTAAAGAATCATAGTTGCCATTATTAAAATTACAGCACTCTGCATATTTTTTCCTTTTCACAGATTTTTATCCCTGTAATAGCCCTGGTAAAGGGATGCTGTTACAAATAGTGAGGGAAAATGCAAAAAATGGTAGGTGCGTGGACCCAAGCTATACTGTGTGTTTGAATTCAGGCATGGGTTCATAGTAGATTGTGTCTGTAGTTCACCATTTATAAAATGAGGATAGTACACCCTCATAGAGTCATGTAAAGGTTAATATGTTTCATAATGCATGAAGTGTTTAAAATAGATCTTGCTGCTTAAGTTTTAATTACTGTTATTAGTAAATTGTATTTGTATGATTAGTCTTTCAAAGTAGATAAGGATTAGCTTATTGCCATGCTCAGGAAGGAAAACTGAGGCTCTGGAAAATTGAGCAGCTTGAAAAAAACAAAAGTGGAGCCAGGATTAGAATTCAGGGCTTTAGAGATAGGTTCTCCATTCTTGACAAATAATAGTAGCTGTCAGATATTGTTACCCAGTTTGCTTTTGTCTTGCCTCACAGTCACATTTACTGCCTCAAGAATAAAGCTTTTATCTACCTTAAGTTTCCTATTAATAGCATGAAAGTTTGGATTATAATCACGATAATATTGTAAACAAATATCTGGAATTCGTTTCACAACCAGGACTCAACTCAAACTTGGCTTTAGTCGCATTGAACACGTCACTTTAATTTTGAGGGCCTCATGAAAAAGGAAAGTTGGGTTACATTAAAAAAGAAACAAAAACTTGCCAAATTTTCAGTATCATTTTACCTTGTCATTTTAACCAGACAGCAATGAAATGCTTTGAAATTACTACATTTAAAGAAATGGGTTGGGAATCAGAAATAAGAAAGGTGAAATGACTTGGCCAAAGCTTTAACTGTAAAGTGGTTGTGGCCACTAGAGGCTCAGGGTACTCCTGATTCCTGGTCCGGCACACTTAAACTCTCACTCGAGATCTTGAGGCATGGGATTAAGAGCTGGGAGGAATTTTGAGGCAGTCAGTCCTTGTAATCTTGGGGATGTATCCTCTTGGCATGAATTTTACTTGAAAATTAGGGAGAGGAGCAGTCTTTCTGCATTAAAACAAATTTACACATATATTCTGGTGCAGAATTTAGAACATGCGATTTTTAAAGATAAGAGAATAGAGTGATCTATAGCAACTGCTTTAACTTTTGCTCCCAGATCCTTGGGTTTGCCACTTATACTTAAGATGCTCTCATTAAACCCTTTCTTTTATTTTACTTTTTTTGAGACTTAAAAGAGTATGAGACAAGAAAAGGGTATTAGTCTGAAGCCTGTGTCCCCAGCATCTTGTTAATAATATGTTGGAATATGACGTTCTCAAACTTGAAATGGAGATACCACTGACTTCAGGATTCTGAGGATCAAATGAGGGAATGTATATGATGGTGTAATGATGGCCTGGTGTGTAGTAAGAGCTCAATGTCAGTTGTTATTTAATGAATCAGTGAGTACTGTACAGGCTTATTTTATCGTTAGCTGCTATGCTCCTCGGTGTAATTTCATACTGCATCTTGTGCAGTAACTGGCAGTTTGTCTCAAGGATAAAGTTTGCTGATATTACATTCATCAGTGAGGGAGAATGAGTTGGTGCTGGGTTTCTTGGGTAATAGTTGAAAGTGATGGTTCATAAATGCATTGAAAAATTAGATTTCTGCTTCTCATTGCTTGTCACAGAATGGTTTTAATACTTTTCATTTATGCGGCAATAATTTCTTTGGGGTTTTTGTACAAATTATGCAGCTGTGATATAGCCCAGGGGAAGAGATGCCTAGAATGACCGGAGAGTACATGCTGGTAGTCTATGGATGAACGTGGTCCACGTAAAGCCCAGGGTCCCGAGTTCGCAGCCCATGCAGCAGGGTTGGTGACAACTAAATAATTAATAAAAGTATTTTCTCCTTTGTCTCTGCTTGTCTGCTTGCCTTCATTCCTGCTTGCTTCCTTCCTCTAAAAAAAAAATAAAAATAAAAAGCCCTCCTACCCCCCCAAAAAACCCCTCAAACAAACAAACTGGAATTTATTTGTGGATAGGAAGTGTGATGTAAGATGGAATTGGAGATAAGCCTAGAAAATGTGGGTTGGAGGCAAATTGTGGGTGCTTTTGAAAGACAGTTGATTTACATTTTGGGGCGACATTGAAGTTTTCGATCACAGAAATAACAGGTTCAGTTAGGAAATGTCACCAAAGGCCTGTTTTTGTAATCCTTAGTAGCACTAAACTCTAGGTTTCTGAAATACTTAGTATGGGGTAGTTTTTCATAGATTTCACTAAGATACGTAAACTTTTTCTCTGCTTGTTATGTTACCTGTTTGGATAGGCTTATCCTGCTGTGAATGGAAAGTTATTTTTAAAACAATCATTAACTCTGAGAAAACACTTGAGACAATAATTCTTTGAGATTAATAAATTGAATTATTTAGATTTAGGTTATTGATCCTCAGTATTGGGACATAGGTCCTGTGGGTATTCCTCTCATTTGTCTCTGCTTGCTTCTCCCAAAAAAGTAGAGATTCTGCTGTTAAGGATATTAGGGCTTCAGATATATTAGTGCTTAATTTCTGAAATGTCTTTGTGTTTCTTATTGCAAATTCAAATCTGCAGAAAAACACACCTATTTCAACCAGCTTGTATCACATATTGGAAGTCTCTATGCAGATAATTGGATTTGGGAGAACGAAGAGTAGAATAATTAGTCTTTCAGAATAGTTTTCTGATGACATGACTACTTTCCCCTCACTGCCCTTGGCTGAAATAGGTACTTATCTTTATATAGTCTTATGTAAAAGCAGATTTGCCTTCTGGGATCCTTGAAAGGGGTCTTTAAAAATCCATTTAACTGGCATTCCCAGGTGGCTCAGGTGTTAGGCCTACACCTGGGAGCGATCCTTATACAGACCAAGGGTTGGGTTCTCAGCCCGGCGTTGTGTATTTGTGTGTGTGTGGGGGGGGGTGCGACTCAAATGAACAACTAAATAAATTAAATTCTTCTTCCTTTCCCTTCTTTCCTGCCAGCTGCCTGTCTTCCTCCTTTAAAAACAGAAATCTTTTCCCAGGTGTGCCCTTGTAGCTCAGGCAGTGGAGATGACACCATGTGGACCACATACAGTGCAAGGACCTGGGTTCAAGACCTGGGACTGGGGTGAAAAACCAAAATGAACATCTAAATAATCGGGATGTTTCTTCCTCTTCTTCCTTTCTTAAATGCTGCTTTCTTTTCTCTCTCCGTCTTTTCTCTCTCCGTCCCCTCCCCACCTCACCCCACCTCTTAACTGAAGGTGGGAGCTAGGACATGCCTTGTGCTGAAGTTTCAGTGTTTCAAGTAATTGATACCAACCAAGCTTTTTTATACTTTTGCTTTTAATGGTAACTTTTCTTTCATTAATGCAGATACATTGCTCAGGACTTGTAAAATGTGCATTTTTTTTTTTTGTATGTAGAAAGTTACCTTATGTTTTGTTAAATCTTTTGCTTTTTGTTGACATAAGTGTGTCCAGTGAATCAGATTCTTTAAATGTAGCATCTCCATAAGATAACCAAAAGAAAAAAAACCTAGAAAATGATTAATAAATTTACTTGATATTCTTTGTGTACTGGTAACATGGTTTTCATTAGTGCTTTCTGGGTCGGGCAAGTTTGTATGTATGTGGGGCTTTTGTGTTGTGCTGCAGAGCAGAGATCTTGCACTATTAGAAAATATTCTTTTTCCTGTGGTATTGGTCTATTTTACTCTAAAGAGTAGATTCCTCAAAACTTTATGTTTAAATAGGCTAGCAAACTTAAAAAAAAAAACATGGAAAGAACTTTGGAAATTTTTTTCAGTGTTTTTAACTCCTATGTAGCACTCTGAAGTTGTGATCATTGGTCTTTTTGATGGACAGACAGGAGCTGTTAGTATCATTTTTGAAATAAAGAACTCGTAGCATTTGACACTAGATTGAAACTTGTGCCTCTTTAGTCATTAGACTCGTGAAGACGGCATGAAGTTTAGCCCTGAAACAGTCTTTGAATAGTTGTACTCAGTGTGCTGCTTTACTGGCTACAACTACTCTTTGACTCACGTTGAAATAAATGCATGTTTATGAATATAAAGGCATTTGCATCCACTTACCTGAAAACCAAGGCAAAATGCCAGGAAAAGAATAGGGATAACGGGAAGCATTGGCTGCTGGAGTGTATCTCTGCTTGGGAATGGAGACCTCATTTGGACTTGCCAAGAATGGTTGGTTTCTGAGAAGTAAAAGGAGCAGTGAGGCTGTTCAGATCTGCTAGAAAAACACCAAGAGTAAACACAGTTGTCGTATTTGCTAACTTTCTTCCAGAGGTAGAGGCAGCACAACAGAACGTTATTAGCACCCCCTCTTCCCATTGCAATTATTTGTTTGAAAGTAGTGAGAAAAGAAGTTATCTACTAGTCATTCCCCCTCTACCTTTTTTTAAAGTGTCCTGTTAGTAGCAGTCACTTCTCTTTTGTGGGCTAGTGGGCATTAGTGATGTTCTGTGTTTGAAATAATAAATACAACATTGTTTTTCCTTTTTTTCCAGGAAAGTCCCCAGAGGAAAAAAAGGAAATCTGAAGCTATAGGAACGAGTAACCAGACTGACTTGTTGGCTCTTGGTACAGCTGTTGGTAGTATTTTATTATACAGTACAGTAAAAGGAGAATTACACAGTAAATTAATAGTAAGTATGTGTGTGTGTGTATACACTTTACACAAGGGTGATATGACGGGGAAACATTATTAGAAACAAAACAGTTCAGGATATGCTACACAATCTGCATTATACATTTAGAATTATGAATACTAATACTTGGTAATAGAATAGTGCAGTTTCTGTCATAGGTCAGATTTGTTGGCTAAGTTTAAAATAAAGAGTGAAAGGAATTCAAAGTACCACAGATAGGGAAGGAGCTTACTACCTTCTAGGGCTAGGGGAACAAAGGGAGGCTATTGGAATTACTGCTGAAACTTAGACCTTTGAGGAGCAGGTGTGGATGTTGTTGCTTCTGTCTCTGGAGGAGCGGCCCCCTGGGCTTAAAATCCAGGCCTGAGTAGGGGACTCCAGCTGACTGACTGCTGGTGTCTCAGAAGGGAGGTTGTGTCTTGGGTTCAGCTGCTCCCGAAAGGATTGATGTGCTGGGCTAAAGAAATGTTAGGGTAATGCAGACAGGCTGCAGAAGAACATGTCTCTCGTTCCTCATTCTCCCTTCTAGCTCCCCTTATTGACTAGTGATCTGGTTGGCAGAAGCAGTGTGGTTTGCAGAGTCCCAGTCTCAGCATTGCAGAGCAGAGAAGGAGGGTTTGGTAATGCAGACAACTGGCGTAATTTGTTTCAGACAGTATCTGTTGCAGTGTGTTTTTGGTGTTCATGTCTGTTTACAGGCATGCTTTCTGATGAATATAGCAGTAGGTCTTCTCTTTTAAGTTGCATTTACCAATCGATAACTTGAAGATAATATGGAACTACATAAGGTTGAAAAGTTAAAAATTTATACCCAAATCTTTTACCAAGAAGATCCCCTGTTTAGTAGATTTGTGCCTATTTAAAAATATGGTTGAGTTTCAGTTCATCTTTGTATCCTTTTATTTTTCTTATTGGTCAAGAATCTAGTTATAAATATTTTTAATGACTTCCTAAAAGTCACATCCTTTGGTGACTTAAATATTTATTGCAATCATTTAGGTGGTTTCTAACTTTGTTGTTGTTAGAAAAATGCATATTTTTTCTTTTCTTATATTGATTTACTAATCTATAATTAATGAGCCAAAGGGTTAGAATGTTAGGCTTTTTATACATAGTATATAAAAGTTTTCCAAAAGTTTTCTTAATTTGTACTTATATCAACAGTGAAGGACAGTAATGTTATTGCCACCACTGGCTGACTATTTCCATTAAAAGACAGTAATACTAACAAAACAGCTAATTTGGCAGGCGAAAGATTTTCTCTGATTTAAAATTGCATTTAAAACTATGTTGTTTTCATATTAAAGACTGTAAAAATAACACACCACTGTTAAAAAAAGAGAAATGGCATTCAGAGACAGATACAAAGAAAGCCTCATTTTTCCTTCTCCAAGTTGAATGTGGTCCTCACCTGCTCTCTTAACCTCCACTGTAGTTGGGAGTGTCCTTTGATTTGTGCTGTCTTGTGGTCAGGAGGTAAAGCATCCTGTAAAGTAGCTGCTTTACTCAGTCACTCTGACTACGTAGAGGTCGCTGATGGAACCTAGTGCTCCTTTTTAAATCATTTTGATACCTCACCGGGTTATACGACTTTGTTATAACATGCCTTGGGTGACTTAACTTGAGATTTAGATGCAACAATATATTGAAAGGGCTTAGTAATAATGTATTGTAATGACTGTTACAGAATTGCTATTTAGTAAATGTTTGTTGAATGAGTAATGAATGAGTGGACAAGCTGCTAGATTGCTTTCCAGAAGGGTGTACTGGCCCCAGGCAATGTATGATGATGTTATTTTCACTACAACCATAGCACATGACTGTTATAATGCTAAGCAGATTGTTAGATGAACAGACTAAAAGTGTTACTTCAGTTTGCTTTTTGGCTCTTGGATAACTAGCTCTGAAATGCTTGATACGTTTTTATTACTGAACTCTTAATGTGGAATTTGTCTTTTAATATCCTATGTTCAATTCTTTGTGCGTAGGTCTGTGATATAAGACTTAGTTCTTTAAGCAGATCGCTCACAGGAGCGGAGTAACTGAACTCAATATTAAAAATTTATTTTTTGTTTTTTGAGGTGGGTGGGAGCAATCTGTTTGATAATAGTACGAGGTAGGTGATTTGGCATCTTATTTTAGAGTTTGTTGGAATGTGTGTGTGAGGTAGGAGGCTTGAATTTGCTCTTCTCCGTTTCTGTCTCCATTCGTATGTCACATCCCATGGGTGAGCATCTTGCTGTGTTGGGTATGTTTTAAGTATTGTTCAGATGATATGATCCATAACACAAACACAAAGAAAAGGGTTCACCTGAAGATACAGTGAGGTTTTTATTGAAAAGTGGTTTTGTTACTAAAAGGGATTTTATTTTCAAGAATATTTTTCACTATTTAGATTACTCGTTCATTTAAGCGTTACAAGCTTTTTGGCACTAGTTTAAGTATTTTCTTATGCTTGAACTCTGTTACCACTATCCCCAGAGGTAAAATCTTTCGGTCTAGTGTACTTTGACTTATGATGTGGAAGTATGTTTTTCCACCAGAGGAAAAAGGAAAGTTAATGTTTTGATGAATTACAGCCGATTTATCTCATTTTTTATGTTGAAAAACAAGTGGATAATTGTGAACTAAAGAAATAATAAGTATTATTACTAAAAATACTATTAAATAAAACAAAACCACTATTCAAGAGAGCTTGGAGGCAAAGTAAGATCTAATGTAGAGGGCGAGACTTCGCCCCTTGAGCCTCCTCCCTCATGCAGGCCGGTCAGACGGACAGGCGTTCTTCACGAATCCCCGCGCGGCAGCCTGCTCTTGAGCCCACAGTCTTGGATAACATCCTGCGGGGTTGCAGCCCCCCCCCCCCCATGTTTTTTTTAAATTATTGTTTCACTAGTTTCAGGAGGGGAGATTCTCACTTCAGTCCATGTTCTGTCACCACATAGCTATCCCCAAGTTCCGGTGTCTGCCACCACTGTCATTTTTATTCTTACAGCCTCAGGTCCCCTCTCCGCCTCCATCTCCTCCCCCACAGAAATGTTCAGATAGGCCTTTCCAGCACGTCCAGAGTGCACTTCTTTCCAAACCGGAGCTCAAGGTTAATGGAGGTCTTGCCTAGTCTCGAGAAAAGCTGTGACCTTTACTGTAGAGACTTAGAAATAAGAGTCGCCTCCAGAAAAACCTGTCTGAAGGCCGGGAGGCAGCCTAGAGGTAAGAAGTCACGTGAGTTATGTGAAGTCATCTCATAGGAGACCCGCTCTTTCCTTGCTGCCCCTGCGTGTTGTGTTGCTCAGCACAGGATGTAAGCTCTTGTCTGTCTTGTTTACCTTAGAATTTACAGCCCCCGTGAGTATCCATAAGTTTGCTATTAAATTCAGTCTTCAGTGTTGATTTGTTTTTTGTTTTTAAGGAAAGGCACAAGCAGGAATGAAGGTGAGTAGGCGGGCAGGCAGAAATAGAGAGGAGGAAGACAATTTTATTTTTATTTAGTTGTTCACTCTGGTTGTTCCCTGGATCCGGAACGTTAACCCGGATCCTTGGGATGTATGTAGACTGTGCTCCTCAGCAGGCTGTGGGCCCAGGGCGTGTCAGTTGTCAAAGTCTTTAAAGTTAGGTTAACGCCTGCCTGACTAGTTGACAGTTCAAGAGTGATTTCAGTGTTCTGATGTTAAGTCAGACAAAATTTTTTTCTTTTAATCTTTTTTTCCCTTTTAACCTGCAGAGCGGTGGACATGACAACAAAGTCAATTGTATCCAGTGGCATCAGGACAATGGCTGTCTCTATAGTTGTTCAGATGATAAATATATTGTGGAATGGAATACACAGACTTGCAAAGTAAAGTGGTAAGTAGCGTTGATGGTTCTGTGATTTAGGAAGGTAACTAACTTGTTTACCATTTGGAAATGCATTGGAGCTTGACTGATCATGACTATTCTTGCCATAAGCAAAGTGTGATATCAGACACAGTGGGGAATAGAGACATTAGGAAGGTTATAGACTATTCTTGGGAACTTTTTAAATCAGATTTCTAGGCTAGGTAAGATTTAGAAAGAAGGTGGGAGAATCCTTTCAAGACTGGGGAAGGACCATGGGGGCATGGCAAGAGCAGAGGCTAAGAGAAAGAAAGGTGATTTAGTTGGAACTGAGTAGAAGGGGACTATATGAAGAGTTATGTCTGGTGGAAGATACATGGAACAAGCCTGGCCAGAAGTGTTACAAGTAAAAATCTCAGACAGCTCTTCTAGTTCAAACGCCTTGTCTACGACTGACTGTACGGTAGATGGTCCATAAATGTGGACTGTGGAATGTAGTCCAGCTTGTGATGTAGATGACAACCCTAAGGAGGATAACGATGCCCTGGCCCATGGTCCTGCAGCTAACCCGTGGCAGAGGAGGAGTTCTAATCCTGCTGTCTGGAAATCTGGTACATTGTTTTTCTACTGTACTAAAGCTACTTTTTGGAGTTTTAGATTGTATCTGGTAGGTACGAGGGAGCCACTGAATGTCAGTGTCTTGGGAGTAAAGTTTTCAAAATAATGTTTTGGGGAAAAATTGATCTACCAGCTTTCTGTAGAATACATGGCAAGGAGCAAGTTCAAAGGCAGAGAAACCGGATCCCAGATAGTAGTTGTAAGAATCCAGGTGTAAGGTGGTAGAAATGGGAAATAGGGATGGAAAAGATACCACCCAAAAAGAATTGGCCGTGCTTGGGTGGGATTGGGGGTGGGGATATGTCTAAATGGAGAGACTGGAAGTTAAATTAGAACTAATTGCTAAGTTTTCAGCTTTGTGAACTTAAGTAGGTGAAGAGTGGTACTGTTAACAGAAACTACGGTCGGAAGAGGGAAGTGGTTTTGGAGTGTTTATACAAGTTGAATTTGCAATAACGTCAATGGCGAGACCCAAAAGGTGGGGGTGGTGTGATAGAGGCCTAGAGTTTAAGGAAGGGTGAGGGGCTATAGATGCAGATGAGTAAATAGATCATTTGTCTAGCGCTTTCATGTTTGTACTCTTATTTCTCTCCTGCAGTTTCTACATTGATGACTGTCAGAAACCTGTAGAGATTCTTACCTATTATGTCTGGGGTAGGGGTCATGCAATGTACTTTTTTTATATAAAAGGAAGGGAGCAGGCAGGAATGAAGGCGGGCAGGCAGAAAGAGGAAGAAGCACTTTATTTTATTTAGTTGTTCATCTTGATTGTTTTCCCTGGTCCTGGGTCTTGAACCAAGGGCCTTGGGATGTATGTGGACTGCACTCACTGAACTATACCGCTAGGCCACCAGGGCGCACCATTTTGTCTATTTTAAGTCTGAGCCACCAAGGCACGCCACAGTGTACTTTTCTTTTTCTTTTTTCTTTTTTTTTTTTTTTAAAGGAAAGATACACGCAGGAATGAAGGTGAGCCAACGCAGACAGGCAAGCAGGAAGAAAGAGGAGGAGGAGGAAACACTGTTTTATTTAGTTTATCTTGGTGTTCCTCCTGGCCTGGGACACGAACCCAGGACCTTGGGATATATGTGGGCCGAACCCAACCCCTACTCCATCAGGGCACAACACACTATGTGCTTTTAAGGTGCTGTCAGAATGACAGTTCACAAAGTTAGGTTCTTTAGATAGAGCACTATTCGTACTTAAAAGCATTGGTTGTTGTATTTAATCTTGAGGCTCTATTCCTCTTTTATACTTGAGAAATAAGTTAAATCAAAGACTGTACTCTAATCCAAACTGTGCTGTCTCATCCAGTATTGTGTTTCTCCCTTCATACTCTGCATTCTTCTGCTGGTGTTAATTGATTTTGTTTTTCTTAACTGCAGGATGAATGTTTAGCTCTCTTATCCTTTTCCCTTCCTCCCCATTCTCCCTGTATTATATTATACTTTTTGATTAAGCAATATTCATTGTTTATGATTGCTTAAAAATACTGTTACAGATATGCCTTGGACTCTTCTAGGCTTATATTATCTTTTTGGCACAAAATTTTGGCTGCCATGATTTCTATAATGACCTTATTGTTCATTTTCTTAGTTCTGTACATAGAATTCACTCTCACACCTGCAATAGTTAGCTCTGTTAGTTTTAGACATAGTCATTAATCAGCTTTATTTATTTCTTGGAGGCATTCTTCCAGTGTCATTTGTTTCTTAGAAGATTTCTCTGCCTTCTTCCAAGGTCTGCTGAACATCGATTATCCTGGAATTTCTCTTCACTATCTTGAAAATTCTCTTGTCAGATGGAGGCTCTATTTCTTGGATTCCATTTTTCTCCTGTTGGTTACTCCTTTTGGTGATGCACATGAATTGGTACCTTCCTGAGAAAAGGGTGTGTAGGTAGTAAATGTCTGAGATTTTGCTTGTCCACTAGTGCTTTAATTTTGCTCTCACAGTGGATAGATAGTTTGAGAATACAGAATTTTAGAATGGAAATAATTTCCCCTTGGATCCTGAAGTTTGGGTTCATTGGTATTTTAGCTTCAGTGTTAATTATCTTTACTACACTGATATATATCCTGTGCTTGTTTTGTTAATCATTGTGCTATACTGGCATTGTAAATTAGCCTGAAATTCATGGTCTTGATTTTTCTTTTTTTTAAATTTTATTGAGGTGTGAGGTGAGTAGTGACAAGTCAGCAGCCTAGAGTCCTTGTGCATCCCCAGGATCCAGGTTCGAATTCTGGGCCTGGGGGTAAAACTAAGATGAACAATTAAATTTTTTAAAAAAGTACATTTTCCTCTCTCTTGCCTGCTGCCTCTCCTTTTCTTCATTCCTGCCTGCACCTTTCCTTTAAAAAAATTTTTTTAATGAAGGAACATTGCTTCAAAACATCATTTCTGCTTTACTGTTAATATGTTTCCACCCCACCCACCCCATTTATATTCTCTTTTGTTCTCCATTACTTGGGATCTTTTCCTCAGTTTCATCTTCTGCAGGTATTGAATTTTTAAATTTCTCTTGCCATATTTTTAACTTTTGGAACTATTTTTTGTCTTCTCGATATTTTTTGTTACATCATATTTCTTTTATGCATGTTTGTTTGATTTTTTTCAAAGAAAAAGTTCAGGCAGGAATAAAGGATACATAAAGGGAATAAACAGACAGGAAGAGGGAAGAAGGAAGCTGCTTTTGATTTATTTTGACTTAGTTTACCCTGGCTGTTCTCCCCAGCCCAGGACACGAATCCAGGGTCTATGGAATATATGTGGATAATGCGTAGTCTGGAGACAGCTGACTAAACCACTACTCCATAGGGCGTGTCTTGCATATATTATTTTTTAACTCTGAAGATATTAATTACAGAATTTGAAGTTTTTTGTTTGTTCTTTATGTCGTTTTCTTCTTGATTGTGTTTTGTTTTCATGGTCTTTTTCATGTCAAATGAATTCTTCAGATGACTGGCGATCCTCGACTGCCTGTTGCAATATGAAAATAAAACATTAAAAAGCTGATCAGAAGGCCTGTGTGGGTGTGTGGCTCAATTGTTGGGCTTCATTTGTAGAGTGATTGGAAGGCCTTCAAATATCCGTATTTGTGCATTCCTCTGGAACTATCACGTTTCTCAAAGGAGGTTTCTAGACTGGTGCTTTTCAAGTTCTAATGTGCATTTAGATCTGAGTTAGCAGGTCTAGGTTGGGACTTGGGACTCCTAACTTGTTCCCAGATGGTGCCGGTATGTGAGGGCTGCACTTCCAGTTGCAGAAGCTGTGGGGAGCACGGCAGTGGTGTCAGCCCCTTTTACTGGCGTTTTCAGAGCTGGGCCGGGAAGTTGAGCCAGAAAGTTTGTCAGGGTGGGGCTCATATCTTAATATGTATCAGTCAGTGAATAGATGTCAGATAGGCATGTCAGTGAATCTTGCAGCAGTGGATATAAGAAGAAATACTCAGAAGTGTTAGGGACCAATGAAGACAAATGAAGTTGTCTCATGGCTACATTTCTTCTGTTACTGTTGAGGTCAGTGTTGCTTATATTTCCATGAATTGCTGCTTATAGCCTTTGTCTAATTTTATTTTGAGTTTTATGTAACTATTTTAGTGTTAATCCTTTTTCTACAGTATATAGCTTTGATTTTTCCCCCCAGTATCTTGCTGTTTATGACTTACTTGAGGCTATAGAAGTTTTATTTGTTGTTTTTTCCTCTTATGATTTCTAATTTGAAATTGCTTTGGAAGACCTTTCCTAACCCCTCGAGCATACGAACATTCTCCTAGAGTCTTGGTCAGAAACTGGCTTCATTCAGACCTAGGGACTCAATTAGACTGAACCTCAGAATGAAAGAGCAGAAAGGGCCCTGGGGTTCCATCTGTTGCAACCCTTCTTCATTCAGATGGGGAAACTGAGGCCTAGAGAGGAGGGGGGTTGCATGCAATGGACATGGAGTAGAGACTGATCTTTTTCCATAGACCCAGCGTAAGTTCTGCACTGGCAGATAATTACTTGTATTAGATTTTGTCCTTCTTCCGCTAACACCTTCTGTCGGCTCCCATTCATTCAAAGCCAAGACTACTGCCATGGCCTGTGAGCTCTCACATGCTCTGTGTTCCTGCGCTTTTACCAGATCAGTAGTCTCCCTGGTCCCTGCCTCCTCCTGTCTGCGCTGCCACCCTCCAGCCACCTGTCTGCCGCATTGCTTTCAAGCCTCAGGGTCATTGTACCTGTCAGTCCCTCTGCTGAGAGTGCTCTTTGCATAGACTCTTCATTTCCTATAGGTGTTTGCTCACACTTGACCTTCTTGGCGAAAGCTTCCCTGACCACCCATTTTAAAACTACCCACTTACACCACCACCCCCACTACCAAGAAGAAACAAAACAGAAGAGAAAATTCTGTGTATTTTTAATACTTACTTTTAATGAGTTTTGTGTATGCAGTAATCTAATGAATGTGTCTGTAGTAAGGTAGAAATCTAATTTTGATTTTCTAAATGCCTGATTTGACATTCCAGTGTGACTGACAGAGCAATGCGTTTTCTTCCAATTAGACTTAACCTCTTGGTAATGATTGCTATCATTAATTTAATTTTATAAGTGAACAGCCAGTAACAGCAACAGATTGCAAAGAATATGATGCTAATCATATTTAAGGTTTTACAAAGCGTCATCTTTATCTGATTCCATGATATGATGCTCATCTGTGTAGATTTGAGATCAAAAACATGTGTTTTGAGGAATCATTTGTGTGTCTGAGTGAATTAAAGCTAGACTTCCAGAGGATGCGGTGGTGGAGATAGGTTGGTGTCTGGCCAGAATGGTAGTGTCATGGGCATTAACAAAATCCACCTCATCGATTACAATGTGCAGCTACCGATGGTATGTTCATGCAGTCCTTTGTCACTCATCTACTCAAACTTCTTGAGAATCTGTCCTGTCTGGCAGACTTTGCTTTAGTGATATGTCTAAGCTTAGTTACCTGACATAAGCCTTTAGACAATGCAGTTTTGAATAGAACATTAGCATTTTTAATGTCTGATAATTTTGTTTTCTGTTGCTCCGAGTAGTTTTCTCCTCACTCATTGAGATGTTTTGTTCTTCACAATACAGCAAATGGAAAGGTGACAACAGCAGCGTCAGTTCCTTGTGTATCAGCCCAGATGGAAAGATGTTGCTTTCCGCTGGTCGAACAATCAAATTATGGGTTTTGGAGACCAAAGAAATCTACAGAGTGAGTGAATCAAATTATTTGTAAACATTTACAGTCATCTAGAGTAAGTCTGGAAGAAGGCAGAAGTCTGCGCCACAGAATATTATTTTAACGATATGAATTCTTTATTTTCAGGCATGTCAAATAATAATTAATAGACAAAAGTTAGCTTCCAAATCTAGTTTGTTGATGTTAAATATGTAGGTTAGAGATGTCTGCTTCACATGTATTGATTTGAAAAACGAATAGAACAAAGAAGTGGATTTTGAGTTAAAAATTTCATTATACTACTTACTCTGCAATGATTTACGATTATGACATGTATCTTGCATTTGCTAGGTAGAGTGTTGTGGAAATTTAGTGTTGCATTTTGTACACTCGGGATACTGAACTTTCGGTGCTGTGATGATGCCTTAAAATTGTGGTTTCGACTCCCTGAGAGTAAAATGAAGACCTGCAATTCCTTGGCTGTGTCTGAGCACCCAACCACCCCTTTAAAAATGTGTGCTATTAAGTGAGTCTGCAGCTGAAAAACGGAAGAAATAAGATTGTGGGGGAGATTCATGGGGATTGGAAGGAATGTTTAGTTTTCATTATTTTCAGAATGCGTTTTTAAGAAGTGAGAATAAAGTGCAAATAATTTTATACTTGCATAGAATTTAAATTTATCTTTAGTCCTGATTTCATTTATTTCATCGTATGTATTTTGTTTATGATACATGTGGACCCTTATTTTTTGTTACTCTTTCGTGTCCATTCTCTCTCAAATGAGATTTAACTTTTTCTAGCACTTCACCGGACATGCGACACCAGTTTCGTCACTTAGGTTCACTACTATCAGACCTCCTAACGAGAGCCAACCCTTTGATGGAATTACAGGTCTTTATTTCTTATCTGGAGCAGTACATGACCGGCTGCTTAATGTCTGGTATGTCATCTTTTGAATTTGAGAGGTAACTTTGCCTTGAAAGACTCTCGTACAGCTTATATCATTAAGATAAATGATGAGGATGAGATGAGACTTGGTTTATTGTATTTACATTGACTTCAGATAAAGAATTGAGAGCCTTCCTGAAAAACATTTTTATGAGAAAAATTTAAGACCATTATATAATAGAACTACTACCTCCATGCTTTTTAGAGGTGCAGAGCACTGAACATTTTTGTGAGTGGGCATTTTAAAAAATAACCTTTTGATTTTCTAAATGTTAGGAAAGTGATTCTGTTGAAGTAGATGATTCAGCTGGATTAATCTAATAATGTCCATTTAGTGATGGCGTATAGAGGTCACTAAATTCCCTGAAGTGTGTGAGAATTCCTAGTAGCCTTTTTTGCAGTAATTGTTGTTACCAGTTGCATAAAGTGTTACTAGTTGTTAAAAAGAGTTTGGCTATTTGTAAGTCATGTTTGTTGCTCTTACTAATTTTTTTATTTCTACCTAGATTTTTGTTTTTGTTTTTGTTTTTTTAACAGCTTTTTTTAAGTATAATTGGCATATAAACTACACATTTAAATCAAACGATTTGTAAGTTTTTTAAAATGTGTTTTTTGTTATTTACAATACTTTATAAATTTCACAAGAATAGATTCACACTTCATTCACTGTGTATATCACCCACCGCCAGAATTCTGGTGTCAGTGACATAAGAAATTAATATTAATATTAATAATTTAAAAGATTAAATAACAAATCTTAAAAAACAATTTGGTAAGTTTCCACACACATGCGTGTGCCCAATCACTACATAATAAAGACATCGTGTATTCCTCCCAAGAGTTTCTTCTCACCCCTTCACCACACCCCATTTTCAGGCTTGTTGATGATTTTGCAACATCACCAGTCAAGTTGTCCTCCTAGGCATTTCTGTCTTTGTCTTTGTATGGGTATATGCTTAGTTTCTCATGGGTAAATATCTTGACATAAATTGACTGGATCATATGATAGATGTGTAATTAACTTTTTAATAAATTGCCAAGTTTTTTTCAAATTGGTTATGCCCTTTTGCCTTCCAACCAGCTGTGACGAGTGCTGATTCCTTCGTATCGTCACCAAGACTTGATAAAGTCATTTAATTTTTACCATTCCATTAGATTTCCAGTGATATTTCAGTGTGGTTTTTAATTTGCACTTCTCAACTGGCCATCGATGTGTAGTCTTTTATGTGCATATTTAATATTGGATGTGTTTGTTCTTTGACAAACTATTCATATATTTTGACTTATTTTTTATTGAGTTTGTGTTTTGTTTTGTTTTTAATTGAGGTTTGAGAATTCTCTGTACATTTGGAGTATAAGTCCATTATCACAAATATGCTTTGCAAATAATTCTCCTAGTCTGTGACTTATCTTTTTGAAGAGAAGCTTTAGGTTTTGATGAACTCCAGACATATTTAGATATCTTTACCAAGGTCACAACGTTTTCTCCCAGAAGTTTTTTATTTCAGGTCTTGCACTTCGTTCTGTCATTATCTCTTTTGAGTTGATTTTTGTAAATGGTACAAGAAATGAATTGAACTTCATGATTTTGCCTTATGGATAAACAGTGGTCCCAATAGCATTTGTTGGGAAGACTAACTCCAATGAATTAGTTTTATATACTTGTATTTACAGCCAATTCTTGTTATTCGAAGTTCTTATGTTTTGTAAAGTTCTCGCTAACACTGATTTGAGGATACTGAACTGTTACTCTGAGAAATAGAAGGTTAGGGGCTGCAAGCATGTGGTCAAAATTTTATATTTAAGCAATACAAAATCTTGTTTTATGTGTGTTTCTCTTTAAAGATACATGCATAGACACAGATAAACTCAGACATCAGAAAGAGTATCTACATGAGTATTTTTTTAATAAAGCACATCACAGCCTTTTTGCTCTTAGGAACGCTAAAAGTACTTTAGCACTGCGCTTGGGGACCCATTTTGAACAGTGAAATCACCAACAAAAAAACACAAAAACAAAAATGGCTAAAAGACCAAAAAGGAATACTTGTATTATGAGAGCTGAGAGACTGGTAGTACACCAATATAGACAAATGGATGAATGAAAAAAAGAATGTTTATTAGTTAAGCCTCCACAAATGGATTAGTGATTTCTCTTTTCCCATGTAGCCATGTTATGTGGTGGTGACAGTAACATTTGTTTCCCTTATCTTGATCTTTAGTCACCTTATTCAGCTTTCAAAAGATGAAAAAGCTGTTGGGAATCTAATGCTGTCTGTGATTCTTGATTGTTTAACTTTTTTGAACTGTCTTATCTGATCATTGGTTTTGTTAATCTAGGCAGGTTCGATCAGAAAACAAAGAAAAGAATGCAGTGATGTCTTTCACCGTTACAGATGAACCTGTCTACATTGACTTGACGTTGTCAGAAAACAAAGAAGAGGTAAATGGATCAATTTTTGAGAATTTGTTTTTGGATTTCCACAAATGTTATTTTTAAAACGAAGGTTTTGATGATTTAATGACTTGGGAATGGGAAGACATGTGGAAAGAAAAATGAAGTATTATGAAAATCTTAAGACTGTTCGAAGTAGCCATTTAATTCCTGTGGTGATGTACCCTCTTAGAAGGGCTAGGGGCAAAGTGCAAAGGCCTGTTCAGTAATCCTGACTGTTCTCACAATGTGTCTGCCAGTTCCCTCTTGTTAGCCTCTGCACTTGGTAGTGAGTTTGCTCAGCCAGCTTCTAGGCTGCATTCTCCTTGACTATGTTTTTTCTTGACATAAGCTTTTATTTATAAGTTTGACAATAATTGCAAGAATTGTTATTTTGATGACATCAATTATTTTTAAATGCAAGGGTTCGACATCCTTATTGTTCTAACTTTCCTTCCGTTAAAGAGGTAGGGTGGAGAGTTGAACTTGTCTAAGTATATTATGGAAGTAATTTGTTAGAGTAGACTGAAGTATGTTACCCATTGTAGTAACCATTTACATTTTTCTTTTAGCCTGTCAAGTTAGCTGTTGTTTGCAGAGATGGTCAGGTTCATCTTTTTGAGCACATATTAAATGGGTAAGTAAGAAATTTTTCAAATCAAATGTAATTGCCCTCACTAGCCTATTTTTTGTTTGTATTCTCATCTCAGTATTTTTGCATCACATTTTCAGTTAGATTGGAAAGTACTCAATTAAACTTTATCCATATGGCTATATATATTCACTCTGGAACTCAGGTTTTTAGAGTTGTGGACCATTGCTTTATATTTGTGATCAAGAGAGTGACTCCTTATGATGTATACTTAATGTATGTGGACAGTTCTAACAGTATTAAAAGAGAGTGGTTCAGTGGGATATCTTTGCTTGTGAATTTGGGCGAAGCCTTCATTTCTATGTTTGATATGTCTTCCCCCTGCCACATGTAGATAAAAGTGAAATAGGGAAACTCTAATGTTCTGATGAACAGAGGAGATTGTTGCTGTAGAATTTGTAGCCATCCTAGATGAGAGCTCAGTAATCATGGACTTGTGGGCTAAGTCCAGTAGAGACCTTATGTAGCTCCTCAGAACTAAATCATTTATCATTTGGTCTTTTATAGAAAATCCTCTAACCATTGCTATACACTGAACACGTGGTCTGAGAGTCATTTATGTGCACAGTGATATCGACTCTGAGATGGTTTCCATCTCTGTTGGTATCTGCTTATAATACTAGTATGGGAATGTATTTAAATATAAACTTAGTTATGAAAGCAGTCTGTACTTATTTTAAAACATTCAGGATGCATAGATGATTGATTATAAAACCCTAGTCTCCCTCCATTGAATTCTGTTCCTCATAGGTAACATTTTAGTGTGTAACACTTGAGGCCCTTGTTTTTAGAGTTAAATGTGTACATGGAATATATGATTGAAGACCCAGAAGTACTGGGCCACAGTGAGGACCTGGATGTTTCTCCTCGGGCAATAGTAAGCCACTGAAGGATTTCAAGCAGAAGATTGATGAGATTTGACTTAGGTTTAAAGATAGAAAGTTTTTAAGTCATTCTGTGATCCAGCTATAGAGGTGTAATGACCAAAGCAGAGACCAAAAATCCTGCATCGAGAGTTGCGCAGTCCGAATACAGTGAGCGGCTGACTGGGAAGGACAGGATTGTTGAAGGGGAGGCAGGCTAAGGAACTCAGGGCATTGTGTTGGAAGGATTACCCACATGCATGCCACTAAGAAAGGAACTTGGGAGGAGTAGTGTTGGACAGAATGACTGAGCCACTGAAATCTTGAAATAAAGAGAAAGGACCCAGACATTGAATGATGTCAGGGCAGGGAGGTAGCTAGTATAGGCGACAATTTGGAAGATTTTAGAGGTGAAGGGGCTGGGAAGACTGTCTTTGAAGTATCAGTGAAGAATAACGAGCACACTAAATCATCTCCAAGAGCCCTGGCACCCACGGGGGTTTTAGAGTGAAAACGGCTACAATGAGTCACAGCAGCAGGGGTGAGCCAGTGGAGAGCAGGAAGGCAAAGCGAGCCCTTACAGAAGAGATGGAGGAGATTATTTTGCTGATTATATTTTGCTGATAATTTTGCTCCTGGAACTACATTGTAGAAGTCATAGTGAGGCTTTGGGGTTGGCAGCAATTTGAGATCGAGCTGGTTGGAATGGGGCATGTGCAGAGCTATTTGGGGATGAAACTCTGGGTGCGAAGAGAGCACTTGGGAGTTGGGGGCCTTTTCTGGGGCTTGATGAAGTGGGATAGAAGGTCAGTTGAGTCTCATGGTCTTAAGAGTGTTAGGGGTGGAAATAGTCTTGACAGGAGCACTATGCTCTAGGGACCCTGGGCACCCCGACGTTTGAGTCACATTTCATAACTGCCAGTTCTAGAGAATTAGTATGAAATGTTTCAGATTTTCAAGTCTAATTTTTATTTCTAGATACTGCAAAAAGCCTTTGACTTCGAATTGTACAATTCAGTTAGCAACACCTGGAAAAGGCAAGAAATCAACACCGAAACCCATCCCTATTCTAGCAGCTGGATTTTGCTCAGACAAAATGTCATTGTTGCTTGTATATGGCAGTTGGTTTCAGCCCACTATTGAACGAGTGGTACGTAGATTGCTAACCTGTACATATATGTATATATCTATTTATAGCAATATATAAAGCAGTGTGTACGTATATTGCTATATTATATATGTATTATACACACACGTAGTAATACAGCGTCAATGTGTCCATGGGAAAGAATGATTTAAAAATGGTACATTAGTCTGTTTATTGGAATACTTAAGAAGAAATCATGTTTCCTTTGAGGACCTTTCCTTGGGTCTTCTATTTAATTTTATTTAACCCAGCATATTAAAAATCTTCTTTTAACACTTAGTGAATATGAAGCATTTCATAGCCTCACCCATCCCATTTGGTGTTAAGTCTTTGAAATCTGGTGTGTACCAGAGTATCTGGGACATAAATGTGGTTTTGATCCCAGACAACTGAAATAAAGTGAATTGCAGGGCTTTCTCAGTTTTCTGGTGCATGTAAAAATTATGTTTACACAATGCTGGAATCTGTTAAGTGTGCAACGACATATCTAAAGAAGCTATACATTAGTGTGATATGAAGTGAGCACAGTCTACTGGAAGAAGGGTGATGATAGACTCAACGTAGGTTGTCACAGATCTTCACTCTGAAAGAAGCACAATGAAACAAGCTAAGCCTGTACTTGACCCTCACAGCAGCTCTCAGGTTAGATGAGCTTCATTCAAGTGCTCAGTAGTCTTGTGTTCCTATTGGCTGTTTTGGGCAGGGCAGATACAGGTGAATTTTGCCCAATTACCCTAGAGATAAATCTTAGTAAAAGAGCCCTTAGCAATAGTATCCATTGAATTTTCTAAGTAGAAATGTAAAGTGTGATTTGGTGATTTAACATTTTTGATTACAGAAATTTCTTTGGAGACTTGAGCTGGGGTGAAAATGATTATGTCTTACAGGAGATTTTTTTAAATCTGTTTTAGTACTTTTTTTTTTTTTAAAGGTAAGATACCGGCAGGAAGGCAGGAATGAAGTCAAGTACATAGGCAGGCAGGAAGAGAGGGGAGGAAGAAACAGTTTATTTAGCTGCTCATCTTGGTCATTCCCCCGGGCCCCCGGGAGACAGTAGAATGTTGCATACCTGAGGAAGCTCTTGTTTAATTTTTTTCACTAAAAAATATTTAATACATGGATATAGTTTGGTGAAAGGGGAAAAGATTTGTTAAGCTATAAGTAAAAGTCTCCTTGCACGTGTGAGCCCTCTAAACTTTCTAGATACAACCTTTATTACCTTGTTGCCTGTTTGTTTTATGTCCTTCCAGATATTAATTGATTATGTGAGCATTAGATATACATATACCCATAAACCTTTATGGGTGCTGTAAAGCTGCATCTTGCCCTGCCTGTCTATTGCCATATCAGAACGTAGAGATTTGCCCCAGAGCGTTTTGTTAGTCAGTAGTGTTGTCATTGACTTGCTTGTGAAAAGACCAGCATTAAGGGCATCTTAGGGTAGGACTGTTCGTTTCTGAGCGCAGTTTGTTCTTCACAGGTGTGATGGATAGGTTTCTTCAAAATCTGTTCCATTAAAATAAACCTGATCTTTCATAACAGTGAATGTGAATAAGCATGTTGTAACTGAAGGAAAATAAACAGTATGTCTTCGGAGTTTACTCATTTCTCCTCAGCCACCTTCTGGGTAAAAAGTGGAGTGTCTAACAAACATGAAAACTTTCTATACTTTCTGCATTTTTATAAAAATGAACAATTAGTCATTTGTTTTACATATTATTGATTCCTTTGTTTGACAATCTTTTTCTCCCTTCTCCCCCCTGCTACCTTTTAAAATTATATTCCTAGGCTTTAAATTCTAAAGAACCTCATATGTGTTTAGTAAGAGATATTTCAAACTGCTGGGCCCCAAAAGTAGAAACTGCTATAACAAAGGTGAGTTCATTCCATATTAGAAATTAAGAAAAAAGGTATTTGGGTGAATTGAATTGCTGTGTATTGTTATGTTTAGATTTCCTTCGCCTATCTTTATGTTCACTTTAATATCCTCTTCATGATCTTGTCATACAAATTTTGTGATGTTAGGTTTTAAATTTAAGATTGTAAAACTTTTCTTGATTTCTGTGCTCTTGATATTTTGAATGAACGAGATGACTAGAAGTTGAAGATACTGGGTTTAGTTCTTTCTGAATTTAATACCATAGTAAGAGCATCACTGTATTGCTTTATTTAGAGTATCCTGTGGTGTCTGCATGTTGATATCATGTTTGCTAGTTTACTGAAAAATGGAAAGCCAAGACATGCTATGATGACATTCATATGGTTTCGCTTCTGGCTGAGTTTCAGAGATGACACCTTTCTCTTGGCTGTCTGAGCATTTCTGGCAAAATTTGATGACTAGAGATGATTGTAAAATGTGTGACTTCACTCTACCATTTTTTGATCAATTTGTCTTTTCATAATCTTTTATTTTTTCCTGGTTTCTAGTCTAATGTGATATAGAAATAATTAAAACTATTAGCTTTCAGAAGAATATCATGTGAAATCTTGCAAAGATTCAGTTAAATTTTATTTAAAATTCATATACTAGTTTTCTAGTAGAAAAACAATTTAAAAGCTTTTCATTTTTCATTGGTGATAAATCTTATGAGCACGAAGACATAGCTTCCTCTGTCACCTCTGCTGTTCCTGTTTAAACACAGGTGAGAACACCAGTGATGAATTCTGAAGCAAAAGTTCTGGTGCCTGGGATACCTGGTCATCAAGCAGCTATCAAGCCTGCTCCTCCACAAACTGAGGAAGTAGTGGAGAGCAAGAGGAAGTTACGGGAGAGTGAGGTAATACAACCACTTTACCACTTTTGAGAGTGAAATTTCAGATTACTTGGCAGATTGTAGCACAAGTGTGTTTGACAGCACCAGAGTAGAAACCTTAGGAATTTACTGAGATACCTATTGTTAATCCTCCTTTACTGTCCCAGGCAGTTCAGATTCTGCATTGTGGCTCTTGCAAGACTAACTTGTCCATTGTGAGTAGAGAAGACTGACTTCTTATTATTTTATGTTTTTGCCATATTTTAAATAGTTAACTACTAGATAACATGATTGAGTCAGTGAAGCCAGGATTGCTGTGATGACTTGCATTGGGTTTCGCATGTCGCTGACCTCTGGTGATGCCTCTCCTCTTGGCTGTCTGAGCAGTCCTGGCTGATTTAGTGTTCTCTAGTCTGTAAAAATAGTGGTCTTTATAATTTCTTAAAGCACTTACAAACTTCATTTTATTCTCAACTCCCTAAAACCTTTCTTTGGTTACTGGTGTACTCTTCTGTTTCCTCTTCCATTCACATCCATCATTCTTCTCTAATCTAAAATTTTTAGTTTATCATTAGAGAAAAATAAGTTTCTTTTTCAGACTTTATCTTTGTCGGGTTGCGGTGAGAGTAGGGCTTTGAGGATAACATTACTGTTTATAAAGATTAACCCTCAATAATGTGAGACCTATTTAAAAATAGCTACATACTTTCTTTAACTTGGTCTAAATCCAACCCCTTAATTTCCTCTCCTGAATTTTATTAAGTTTTTCGTAAGATAACCCAACAGGAGGCCCTACTTAACGAAGCATGGATCTTTTGGTAGTCATAGAACATTCCTATTTTGACATAGTTGCTAGGAGGCTGGCAGAAGTGCTTGATTGTTAGAAGTGCCTGTGTTTGGGAACACAATTGAGATTTTGTATAGCAGATTGTATCACATTTATTTACACTAAATTTTAAATATTTGTCAAGGAAACTTGCTATACTATTAGTATAGCATATCCTAGAAAACAGTATTATGTGTAACAAAGAAAGATAAGAAAGCATTCTGTCACTGGTTTGAGGAACCATATCATCTTTGTGTTTTAATGTTTCCTTTGGCAGATAAGGAATTGATGACAAGGCATAGTTAAAGATGGGGAAGCTTCTGTGATTTGTCTTTTTGTATAAAGTTTGGTAATTGGATACTGGATTCTTGCTGTTTTTGAATTGCCACATAGAGGGATTTTTATGAATTACATATTTGTAAATCATGACTTTCTGGGCAGTTGCTTTTTTCACTAGAATCTGGAAACTTGGATTGCAGATATTATATTTGTCTCCAACACTAGATTTATGTAATGAGATTCTGTTGGAATGAGAAAGAGCATGTTTGTGTTTCGTTGTATTTTCAGAATTGAGGTGAGAATCAGTGCTTTTTTAAGTCTCCTGAGACATAAGCACAAAATAATTTGTCCAAATTATGGTAGACCTTGTCTAATTTAACATTAACAAGTCACTTCTGTTTTGTAGGTTAGCATTGAAGAACGCCTGGGAGCGCTGGATATACATACAAAGAAAGAAAAGGATGACCTGCAGACAAATAGCTTTCCAGTTCTTCTTGCACAGGGTTTAGAAAGTAATGATTTTGAAATGCTAAATGTAAGTATTATAGCAGTTTTTAAATGAAATTAAGATGGTTATTTTTTTTCTTATCAAATCAGTGGTAAAACATTCACAGTGAATAATCATGTTGAATAGCGATTTTGAAATTAATATTCTGTGAGTTTAGTCAGACGTTTATCACTTGGTGGCACTATACAGACAGTCATCAACCTACACTGCAAAGGGATTGTCATGAGTTGTTTTGAACCTGGAATGCATTTTCTCATAGAAATATTGTCTTAAATTGCTGTTATGTTCTTAGGCTTCAGTTCACAAAAGCCTTCATAAACATAGTGTAGCTGAATTGTAGTACTCAGCATTCTAGATCACAATTTATATTTTTTTCTGTAGGAAAATGCGTTCCTGAGTTTTTACTCTGGATTCCAGAAACTTATTTCCCCCTGGCCGTGAGGGGCAGTGAGGTGGAACGTTGGCAATGGGTAGGAGGTTTGGTGAGAAAATTTAAGAGGGTTGGGGGTTGTATTGTGAAGTATTCGCAGGTTAAAAAAGTACTAGAAACTGTATGAAGGGAGACATTTATGATTTCTGTGTAAGTTGGTGACTGCTTGTATGAAGTTACTGAATTTTGTCCTTAAATTTGAGAGTTTTGACAGTGGCCTGTACAGAAAATTTAAGTGTAAAATACTTGGATTTAAGCACTGCTTGATCAGAGTAAAGCAGTTTGCATTTGATAAGTACATTCATTCTTCATGATGCATGGTGACATTCCGGTGCCACTGAAGTATAGAGGTGAATTTAATAGAGAACCTATGTAGTGGTATCTCTGATTTAGATTTTAATCTAAATGGGAATATCTTATATTTGACTAAGGTGATTTTGGAAAATGAGAGGGGGAAACTAGCAGATCTGAAAACCTAATAGTACTTCTAAAATAGTTTGTGTGTTTTTTTTTGTTGTTGTTTTATTTTGTGTTTGTTTTTTTTTTTGCATGGGTGGATTTTAGTTTAACATAGCATAGAAATCCAGGTGAGAAATACGAAAATACAGAAAACATGGACTATATTTAAAAAATGTAATGTAACTTACTCTTGTCATTGCTTATTAACTGTGCTTAGAAACCTTCCTCAGTGAGTATAAATGAATCATTATCAATTATTTTATTTAGAAATGTTTAAAAATAGTTTAGTGGGCCACTAGGCAACCCATCACCCAGTTTCAAAAATTATCTCTACTCATTCTGTTAACAGTTGTTTGATCTATCTGCCTACATGCCTTTCCAAGTTGTAGTGAACCAAATCTCAGGATATCATTTCAGCCACGAAAAAAATCTTCATTCAGTTCTGATAACAAACTCCTTTAAAAAAACAACCAGAATCTAAAATCATACCTGCCAGAGTAAATAGCAATTCCTTAAAACCATCAAATATCCTAGCTAGTATTTATATTTCCATGGTTGTCTCACATATTTTTAAGGTTTTAAGTTTTGCTTTCTTGAAAACAGGATCCCAACAAAGTCCACATTACATTTGGTGGATATGCTGCTTCTGTTTCTTGTAATTTTGTTTGTTTATTTATTTAGAAAAAAACCGGGTTATTTCCTCAGGGAAGATTCCTGCATTATGAATTTTGCCTCCTGCAAAAATCTGTTTTATTGGGTCATTTAACCCAATAAATAGAATCATTGTCAATCATGTTTCCTATTCACTGATAATTGGATCTAAAAGATTGAATTAATTCAGATTAAGAACCTTTTTGGCAAGAACACTTCAAAGGTGTCAGTACTTTTATCAGGTGTCATAATAGCTGTTGGGAGGACAAATGAAATGTTTATGAAATTGGTTCTTAAATTGCAAAGGAATTGTACATAAAAGACCTTTTCACTTTTGAGATTTGGTATTATAATGTTAGTAATCTGAAGTAGAAGTAGTTGGAAGCAGTTGAATCCTGAAGACTTTTGTGCTGGAAAAGTTATAGTGAGGGACTTAAACGAGTCCTTAAAGCTATGGAAATATTCCCATACTGTATTACCAAGGAGGTGAATTGGTCACACGTTCTGTACTGCTACTACTGCTACTATTTTCCCCATAAAAGTAGTTTCTGCTATTCCCAAAAGGTGCCTTGTATAGATGCAGGAAATACAGTAGTAGGGCATTGAGAGTAGGAATGAAAGAAGAGTAATGGCAGAGATATAACAGGGGACCAGAAGTGAAATTAACAAAACTTGACATTAAAATTTATGGCGTTAGGAATGTGGAAGTTTGGCTCAAAGAAACAGTCCCTAGCCAATGCAAAAAGAGAAGCCTCATCATTTGTGTAATTCATGGTACTCATTTTTATGTATATTTAGACACCTCCCCCCAACCCCTGTTACACGTGGCGCATGCATGCGTGCGTGCACGGACGCACACACACACACACTTTTTAAAGGAAGGGTAAAGTCAAGAATGAAGTTTAGTAGGCAGGAAGAGGGGTTGTCTTGTCCTGGTTTCTCCCTTCAGGCCCGGGGTCTTGAACCTGGGTCCTTGGGATGTATGTGTACTATGTCCAGGAACCTTATCTGCTAGGCCACCAGGGTGCATCATTTAAATATTATAATCTTCTGTTCACAGTAGTACCCCAAAATACCTAGGATAAATTTATAAAAGATGTCTAGCTTTGCATTGAAAATTACCAAAACACTTAGAGAAGTTAATGATGGTCTAAGTAAATGGGGATCTAAATTATTTCCATAGATTAGATTCACTGTTGTTGAAGATAAGGAATTTTCCTCAAAGTACTCTATTCTATACAGTCTCAAGTTCCAGGAGCCATCTTTTAGAAATTCAAAGGACGTGAAATAACCAGTCATTATAACAAAAAAGCAAAATTGGATACTTATCCTACCTGATTACAAGGTAAAGCTATAGGATTAAAGATAATTCGATAGTGGTTTAAATATCAGGGGGCCAAAACAGAGTCTCTCACAGTTTATTTTAAGTTAAATACTAAACGAATCAATGGGAAAAGTTTTGGTTGTTGTGACACCCCCCAGCCCCTTCCACATCTTAAACACAGCCTGTGGCTTTGGTAGCTAGCCTGCGCCTTAGCTGCTGCCTGAGCCAGGGGCTTGGAAGTCAGTGTGACCAACAGCAGTGTTTGCGTGGGAGACAAAAGGAATCTCAGCTCTGACCTTACAACCTGACACAAAAGTTAACACATCATAGGTAGGTAATAGATATATGTAAAACCAAAACACTCAAAACTTTCATAAGAAAACAGGAGAGAATATATGCAGACTTGAGTGGGGCAAAACTTTTTTACATATCCCCAGAGCATGAGACAGTAAAGGAAAAAATCACTCATTTGGACTTCATGGAAATTGAAAACTTAATGCCCTTGAAATGACACTGTTAAGAGAATGAAAATGCAGACTGCAGTCTGGGAAAATGTGTTTGTAATTCATGTATGAGACAAGGGATTTTTATAAGGAACTTTTAACTCTTAATAATGAAACTCAACTCAGAATAGTTGGTAAAGGTGTGAACATATATTTATTTCAAGAAGAATTCACATGGCAATATGGCCCAGGAAGGGTGTACATCATCATGAATGCAAGCCAAAGTTGTGATGAGATTAGCAGCCCATAACCATTATAAATTGATTAAAATTCAAAAGACAGTGCCATCTGCTTGGGGAGGATGTGGAGCAACTGGAAATGCTCTTCCTTTGCTGGTGGGACTGTCAAATGGTGTACCCTACTTTGCGAAACAATTTGGCAGTTTCTTAAAAGTTTAAAGGATACATCTATCATAAGACCCAAACGTTCTACTTCTCGTTATTTGCCAAGAGAATAAAAATGTATGTTCATACAGACACATGTTGCCATAACAACTTTATTTCTAATCACCATAAACTGGAGACTCATGTTTCTCAAGAGACGAATGGGTAAACGAGTTGTTTATCTAGCAGTAGAAGAGATGTGTTATTGATACATCAACACAGGGTGAATCTTAAACTTAGACCATGAGAAAGAAGCCTACAAAGGAGAGAATATAAATTTTAGGAAATGCAGACTGAAATAGTTTGATGGTTGCCTGGGGATGAGGGCGGAAGGAGGGATAGAATGTAAATACATCCAAGGAGACTTGAGGATGAGAGAATGTTTGTCATAATGTTTGTTTCATGAATAAATGTTTATGTCACACCAGTCATATGCTTTAAGTGTGTGCTGTTGGTTATGTTTCCATTATAATGTAGTGAAGTTATGAAAAAAAAAATGCCATATGCTATTTTAAAATGTCCTATTGCTATTTAGACGGCTTTATAGACGTGCTTCTTTAAATATATTCTTGGCAGAAGGTTATGCAAACTTTTGTCCAATAACCTTTTGCTTGGTTTCAGGTAACTTACTTTCCATTTGTTAGGGTAGACCCTCTGTCTTTGTAAGGATCGGCTAAGAGTTTATAAATTTTTTTACCCCACAGTTTGGAATGGCTTCTAAATAATTTGGCCATATTTATTCTTATTTGCCTTTAACAATTTAGACTCACATGCCTTCTCAGAGGATAATTATTAATAGCAACTCCTCTCATTCTCAGAAGTGTCCCAGTATGGATAACTTCATTGATTAAGCTGGCTTCTGAGCATTAGAGGATTTCTCAAACCACATACTTTCCAAATCTTGAGTCCTCTGCCACAGGTCTTAACCAGACTTTTGCTATAAATAAAGTGCAGCAGCAAGTTCAACATTACACCCCTTGCCTGAAGTGCTACCTGTCGTACCTGACTGCGTAGACGTGAAGCTGGCGGTGTGGGTGAATGGCTCAGGGCAGTTGAGGACCTGAGCTAAAACATCAGAAGTACTTTGTGAGCTAGTTCACAGTGGTTCCTATAACTTGTACATCACTGGTACTTTGTGATGGCTGATTTATAATAAATAATATGATGAGGTGATTTGAGGGATGTTTAGTGTCATCAAGCACGTTTTGAATTGTTAAAACTCTGATCAACACAGTTTGCTTTGAAAATGTCCATCCACGGACTGAAAGGACAGTCCATCCCTTAGTTCTCTAGTAATTGGGTATAAATTTTTTATTTCTCTCACATAAACTATGTAGTTATATAAGTGATAGTTTTAAAATATTACTTGATGAATCTAGAGGGACTTAGATAAAGATTTTCCCAAGCAAATAAAATTCATAAGGAAGTTTGAAAAAATGTTAGGACTGTTAAAATGGGTTGAAAACTAACTGTGTGTGTTTTGCCCTTTGGCGCCTCTGCTGTTTATATCCTATGCATGGGTTTTATGGCAGCAGCAACCATCAAAACATAGCATGTGCAAATGATTAGGGGGGCATTTTTATACACCATTTAAAAGAATAGTGGTATCCAAGAGGAAGGGACAATTAGAGGACTTACAGACAAATAAATTTTTTTTTTTTTTTTTTTTAAGGAAAGGTGCAGGGAGGATGAGAGAGGAAGGAGAAGCATCTTTATTTATTTAGTTAGTTGTTCACACTGGTTTCTTTGCCCGCAGGCCCAGGACTCAAACCCAGAAGTAATGTGGTTTGCTCCTTTGGAGGAGATTGCCCTAACTGCTACTCCACCAGGGGGTGCTGAGACAAATACTAGTTTTTTACCCTCTCCCTCTATAAGATGAATCATGTAAGGTTTGGAGAAGTTGAAAGACCTGTCCAAGATTAGGACTAATCTGTCTGTCTCCTTTCCTGTACACTGCAAGGTTGGAGACTGGCTTTTGCCCTTTGATGCACCCTTAAAGGGTTTTGACTCAGTCACCAGTGATAGGATTTTTTTTGATTGACTTAAAATTGTATCAGAAACCTGACATGTTTTGCAAGGTTTATTGCTTTCTGAGTATGACTTTAGTATGTTTTGTCCACTCTTGTGTGCATATATCTCTAATAAAATGAGGCGTTGGGGACATATCTAAAGTAGTTTATGTCTGTATTTAAGTGTCTAAAGGTATTCTTTTCTGTCTTACATAAACTAATTTATAAAAGATAGGAATTTTAGAGAAGAAATTTGTCTGTCAAAGCAAATAGCCTGATACCCGAAGATCGCACTTGTCTGAGAGCCATAGACATAACATTCTCCCCTCAGTTGTCCAATCTTGATTTGCTAAAAGTTCAGGTGGTAGTTTATTGCTTGGTCTTTTAAATTGTTTTACTATTATTCCTGTCATATCCTTAGCTTCTTAGGTATACTTATCTTGATATTCCTTTTATTTTCTCACAGAAAGTACTTCAAACTAGGAATATCAACCTAATAAAGAAGACTGTGTCAAGGATGCCCCTGCATGCTGTTATTCCATTGTTGCAAGAGGTAATTGTGCGCGCACTCATTTTAAGGTCCTCGTGGCTATGAATTAAAGAGAAAGTCCACTATTCAGAGAAATGGATTTGCACTGTCTAAGGAATCAGGGCATTTTCGAGAGGGTTATGGATGACTAGGAGGAATTCTTTAGTACGTGAGAAAGAGAATGAAATTGATGAATCCCGAGACAGTGGAAGGAGATGTCACTGGCATTTTCACTTTTATTCCACTAGTGACAAGGGCATCTCTTCCCTTTATCTGAAAGGCATTGTGAACTTTAAAGTGAAACTTAGGATGTTTTATACGCAGACTATTATTTACGTGGAGTGATTGTTAGAGAAATCCCAACACAGAGCCCGTAAATTCTCCTTTGGACATTTCTCTATTTGACCTGGGAGGTACCCTACCATACATTGAAGCTGCTCTTGTATGTTTTGTTTTTCTTTATTGAGGAGGTGTTATTAATTGCTAAACCTGGCAGTTGGAATTTGAGAAAGTATTCAGATGATCAGGCCTCTATCCTGTAGAGGTGAAACTTGCTGACCTGACACTTGATCGTCATGGCTTAAGTAATTCTGCTTTAAGGGTGTTAAGAGAGGGAGGCAGGGAACAGCAGGACAAGAAAGAGTTACTGCATCGTGACAGCCTTGCTGGCAGTGAAGGTATCCAGTTTATTTAGTGTGTCAGGTGTGGAATTCAGATAATTTCTAATCATTAGTTACCTACAGGAAAATCTTTTGTCTCTGAAAAGCATACATAATTTAAAGTTTGCTCTTAAATAATGGGTAAAAGTTGTTAAAATAAAGCCTAGAGGTACAGTAGATTTTTTGTTGTTAGAAATTATACTTGTGTTACATTTGTAGTTTATTATTGGCAGGATAAAAACCTCTGCAGTTTAAAAAGTAGTATTAAATATATTAAATATATTTAAAAAACTGGTCATAATGTTTTAGAGTATCATGTACATAAAACAAAATTTGTCAAACCTGGATTTTTTCCTATGCATATTTGAGACAAGTCATATTAACATAACATTCACCTTTTTAAAGCGTACAGTTCAGAAAGAATATTCACAGGTTTTGCAAATTGTTAACACCATAGGAAAAAAATCTGTGCCTCACTCCCTGTCTTTCCTTTCCCCAGTTTTTGGCAACACTAATCTATTTTCTGTCTATATGGACTTGCCTGTTCTGGACATTTCCCCATGTAAATTCTAGCCTAGATATTTCTCAGGTAAATTATTATTGTGGGACTGTTATTCCTCAAATGTTACTGGTTGCACCTTTACGAATCATTTAGGCATAATACAGTCATTATTTTCCTTGGATCTTACCGGATTGTGAGAATTGATGGAGATTGGATGCCTCTGAAGCGTTGTTGCTAACACTGCTTTTCTTCCCTTCAGCTGACAAAAAGATTGCAAGGGCATCCTAATAGGTAAGGAGTTTAAGCAACTTAAATTGTTTTTGTGTAGTTCTGTTAGAGGTGATTGTAAAACAGAGCAGTGTGACAGCATAAAATTGCATTTTAGGTAGCACCATATTCCACCTAATACCCTTCAAGTGCCAGACATGATTCCTCTCCCTTATTTTAAATTGAATGATTTATTTGTAAGATTTTTTTAAATAAGTTTTTTTCTTTCTTTTTGAAAATGCTAATCTTGTATAGATTTTTCAACTTTATTATTAGACCATATAGTGTAAATGATTTATATTTTAATCTTGGTATGTAAGATTGTCATTTGTAGAATTTGCCCAAATTTTGATGCTGTTTGTTAAAAAACATTTCAATAGAAAGTTTCGATACCTCAAAAGACTGAAGCTTAAAATGTAGTATTGTCAGTGTCTGCAGGGTTACGGCTTTCCTTTTCTAAGTTGTTTTCTTCATGACATACTGTTAGAGCTCACAAAGGAAAGCTAAAGAATTCAGTAGTTAGGCCCAACTTACTATGTTGTCGGTCTGTGTCTTTTATGCTTGCTCTTTGTGTCTGATAGTGTAGGCTCAGATATCTTGAGCATTTAATGCAATGTCAACTGAACAAGTTTACTGGCCTGGTATCAATTAATTATGATATAAAGATGAACTTTATTCTTAACTTGTTTTGTAGGAAGAGACTTTCATGTTACTTGCAGCTCATTTTCCTCTCCTCACCTCCCCCCAGAGGTATATTTGAGATATTATATTATGTTTGAGATATTACACAGATCTCAAATGGACTGAGTGAAAGGGGGAAATGACTGTCAAATTCACAGTGGTGTATTGATTATGATTATTTTTACAGAGCACAATTTTTGAGTTTTGCTTTTCTATCTGGGTTTTAGTATTTTATAATTCAGTAGTACTTAATTTTACATTTGTGAACATTGGTTTACTTGAGTTTATTTTCCCTTTTCTTTCAGTGCTGTTGTGATGGTTCAGTGGCTAAAATGTGTATTAACGGTCCATGCATCCTACCTATCCACAGTAAGTGTTTTCAGCTATAGTCATAAGGATTGTGTACTGATGACTTCACATAATCACCTCCTTATCTGTCCTTCAACCACCAATTCTTTTAGAGATTTTGTCTTTCCTCTGGTTCAGTGTTACAGTGTTATCATTGGTTACTTTTTATAAATTGGTTCCTTTTTGCACACTATAAAATCTTTTCTTGCTGGATTTTAAAGGTAATTTATATTATATAGGGAACTTTGAGAAGTAGAGGGGAAAGTATATAAATATATATATAATTTCTCCAAAAAAATTATCTTTGTATTGTATGTAGGTGAACCTTTCCTCTTTAAAAACAGGTAGAGGGAGTGTGTGGTGCTGACATGTCTGTCCTTGTCCCAGAAGCTTAAAAAGCAACTTGTGATAAAAATTAAACAAATTTAATATTTAATGCCTGGTATTTTGCAGGGACTGCTGTCTGCTCTTGATTACATCTGCAAATGGAAGAGAGAAAACAAAATCTTAAAGCAACACTGGGAAAAACAACTTTATATATCACAATATGAGTTGTTTTCTTTACCCCATCATTAAATCAATCATTTTAATCTAGACATAAAATTATTTATTTTTTGTCTTCATCTAGCACCTTATAATAGGTTGCTATCATTGTGATGGGCATGGAAGGTTAGGTTTTGAGACTGGGTGGTAAGCAATTTACATTATGGCATTAGTTACTTCCTTAGAAGTAAAACAAGCCCTTGGAGGTCTTGTGGTGAAATCCTCCTTGGAATCGATTTCTCAGATGTAATTATTGGAATTGTGTTAACATTGAATATCACAGAAAGAAAGTCAGAAAAGAACATGTAGGGAGGACTCCATTGCCCACAATAATTCTCTCTCAGAAAATAGTGCTTTTCCTCCTGTCCTTGATCTCTCTCACCAGATGCCTTTAAATACCTTCCATAAGCCAAGGACTAGAGGAGGCCTAACTGTGGTCCCCAGCTTCCTGGAACTTATAGTGATGAATGGCAACAAATAAGAGGATAATCGAAATGTGATCATATTTAACTTTGTTATAATTGTTTTTATGTCTATTTACTAGTTCAGAGATATATGGTTGGCAGTAGTTTTTGTTTGGCGTCTACTTTGTGTTGATCTTCTGAAACAGTTTGATTAATACAGGGATGCTCTGCCCTGCATTTTGTCCTACCTTGCAGTTTCTTCTTCTGATCTTGTATCATTAGTTTAAAAAATATCCCGCTTTTGCTGTAACGTCATTGAATGTGCCTGAAAATTTGAGATGTTGATAATCTGTGTCACAAGCAGCCACTAGATGCTTGTACTTCCGGTGGCTGAGTATTCAGCCATGTCTGATTTGCATGTCGATTATTGATATTGTGTCATAATAATATGTGATTGTGTTTTCCTCTAGTTGCCTGACCTGGTGCCCCAGTTGGGGACACTATACCAATTAATGGAAAGTAGAGTCAAAACTTTCCAGAAACTCTCACACCTTCATGGAAAACTTATCCTTCTCATCACACAGGTGAGTAAGTCAAATTATTTTGTGCTATACAGACTTTTAGATGTGATAGGTAGGACTGGAGAGAGGAGTTAGGAACCTTTATAAGCAGCCTGTTTTAGTAAGACATTGATAATTCAAGATCCAGACTTTAAATTGGAAATATTAGGTACTTGATGTTAGGTAAACTTAGCTATACCTGTTTTAACTTTTACTCACGGATTAGCGCCGTTATATTTCAATTATTAGGGTAGTTAGGATGATTGTGATATTTTGGACAAGTAACCAAGGTATTTATACAATTTAAATTTTGACACAGAAGACATTTTCATCACCTTAGAATAGGTTTTCCAACTTAAAGGATACCTCTTTCCTTCTTAAATTTGATGAATCTGGTTTTTTTCCCTTATTTCATCCACATATTTTTAAGGTTATCCATTGTAGTGGTAGAGGGTGAGTTTACTGATGGGAAGGTGGGGTTTGGAGGTAGCTGTGATACTGCTAGTTGAGAGAAGCCCACACTCCGATTTATAATAGCCTTTTTATTTTCCAGGTGACTGCATCAGAGAAAACAAAGGGAATGACTTGTCCTGTGCAGAAAGCAAAATTAGTATATGAAGAAGGTAAAAGCTTGGTTAGGGTAGAGTCTAGATTTGGGACATTTCAGATTTTCACATTGGCTCAGTTCTGTCAATCTTATTTTGTAAAAAGAAATAGTTATGAGTAAGAACATATTTTGACATACTTCCTCTTAATAAAATGGGCAAGCCTGTGGCAAAATAGATAAACAGAGATCAAATAAGAGAATAGAAGACACAAATATAATGCAGTAGCAAAAGGGGCCTTTAGGTGTGGAAGAGATTTAAATAGAAGAATACTATGAACAAAACTTTATGACAATGCATTAAAATACCTAGATGATAAAGGTAATTTCTTAGGAAAAATCAAGGCCTGAAATTGACTTTTTGAGAGGAAAAAAAAATGAAAATAGCTTTAAAGTAGATTTAATTTAAAAAATTCTCAAAAGATGCCAGACCCAGAGATTTTTATAGGTGAATCTGATTCATTTATCTGTCTGTGAGCACTTTCCATGTCTTGGCTGTTATAAATATTACTGCACTGAACATGAGGGTGCCGGTATCTCTGAGGTTCTCATTTCTTCAATATATGTCTAGAAGTGAAATTCTAAGATCATATGGTAATTATTTTTTAAAATTTTTATTTAAAGGAAAGCTGCAGGCCAGGTGAGAAGAGAGAGGAGAAAGAAGCATTTATTTATTTTGTTTAGTTGTTCATCTTGATTGTTCCCCGTGGCCTTGACTTGAGAGCTTGGGCCATTGGGTTGTATTTGAGCTGTAGTCGTCTGAGGCTGCAGATTTAGCTGCTAAGCCACCAGGGTATGCTGTGGTTATTTTACTTTTAATTTCTTTAGGACCTTTTATACTGTCTTGCATAGTGGTGAAACCAGTTTACAGTCCCACTGACAGTGCACAGTGATTGCCTTTTCTCCACATCCTTGGTCCTCAGCTCAGCCCCTGATCTTGAACCCAGGTCCTTGGGCTTTAAATGGTCCACACCATTTAGCTGGGTCAGCTTGCCGAACCACAAGGACACACCTTTGGCTTAGTTTTTAAGATGGGATTTTGTTAGGAATTTTGTGTTTTGTCCTGCTCAGTGAGATCTTTATAGACTAATAAGTGTTCTTCTTTACACGTAGGAATTTTATAAACTAGATATACTCTAGATATGTACTCATAAACATATGCGTACATATCCAAAAGAAAATATTCCTACATTAATAGTAGTTACTTCTGAATTCCAAATTTTCTATTAAACGATTGTTTTTAGAATCAGAAAAAATATAAATTTTCTACGCCATGTATACAAATAATAAGCATAAGAATAGGTACTATTAGGGGGTTAAATGATTTACTATTAAGAATGGGTCTCAACAATCTTGCATAAATTTCAGACTGGGATTTCAGAATAGAATGAATAAGGTTTGCATCTTTAATAATCACTGGACTGTATTAGATTTGCCCCCTGAAATGTCTATTGTTTCTCTACATTTCCTTAAGTTTGAAGTTTACCCAAACTAAAATTCATTTTTGGCTTCACAGATTCTCTGATAACTTCACAGATTCTAAACTGTCTGGGAGAGCATACTGCCTTTAGGAGCAGTGAATAGTCTGGTGGCCACATATAAAATGTGCCTCCTTTAATGAGTTCAGGAGCTGTCTTCTTCCTTCATCTTATTCTCTCTGGCTCTTTAGTTTCCAACCTGATTTATTCTTTGTCCCTTTTCAACAGTGTGCCTCCAGTTTAAGTCACCCTCTTGTCTTTTAATCTTCAAGCTTCACCTCTGGTCTTCAGTCCCTACTGGGTTAGCATTTCCTTGGACTAACAGTGCAGCAGAGACACAGTCCTGAACTTCTCATGTATACACATGGATATTAACTTAATCTTCTTAGGTGGATTAATAACAATATTTCTAAAAATGAATTCAGGATCAAATTCTATTTAGTTTTCAGTACTATGCCATCTGCTTTGATCATAAATTAAGGATATGTTTTTCCCCTCAGAATCTTCGGAAGAAGAATCTGATGATGAAATAGCAGATAAGGATTCTGATGTGAGTAACTGAGTAGATTGCTTTCTGATACATAAATCTGCCTTTATATCCTTAATACACTGTAAGAACAAGGACTTCATGAATTCTTTCCTTGCTTAACATTTCTACCAGGATGATTGGGATGAAGATGAGGAAGAGAAAGAAAGTGAAAAAGATGACGTTGATGAAGAGGAAGATGAGGATGCAGAAGAAAATGGTGAGGATAGAGATGTGACAAGTGAAAAAGAATTAAATGGAGATTCTGATTTAGATCCTGAGAACGAAAGTGAAGAAGAATGAAGACATAAAAATAATCCACGTGAACTGTATAAAGTCCCGGCTCACCTTGCCCAAAGCTGCCGAGTTCTCCTGGGGTGGGCTGTCTCTGTGACAGGATGCCAACGACTGTTGCACTGTTCCGGATTCCTGACGGTGACTCGCGCCACCGCACTGTCCTGGGCGCCACAGACGCAACTGTGTAAATACTAGTGTTTCATTCAAATGTTAATAAACTTCACACAGCAAATAGACACATTTTCTGCAATGTACTGACATGAGTGTCTGATATATGGTCTATTTTTATAATACAGTGCCCTAGTCTGACTGCTTATATTAAGACATGGCCTAAGGGAGGTAAAGGCGGTCACCAGTGGGTGGAAGAACTGGACTTCCAGGAGGAGGGGTGGCTCCCGCCTCAGGTTGGTGTCTCATCAGACCCAGACACGAAGCAGCACTAGTGAAATTGTTTTAATTTGGTACATTTTCATAAAATATGAAGAGATTTAACTAAAAACTGGAGTGAGAAATAATTGTGATCCAAAAAAGAAAATCACCAGAACGCTAAGCTTATCTGATAACTGTGGTAATCTGATTTGAGTCAGTGACTATGTGGAGTGTTTTTCCCCAAAAAACCACTTACTTTTTAAGCTGTTCCTTAAAATATTTTTTTTAAACACAGAAAATTATGGTAATTAAAGTACTAAAGTATTAGGCATATAAAGGGTTTTTCTTGACTACAAATTGTAAAGAATCAGTGTATAGATACAGAAGTGCTCATTAACTGCAACTTTTTAAAAGCATTCAGTTATAGCTGCTTTTGGAGAGGTTTTCATTTTTATTTAAATTACTAATGGGTCAAAGAACAAGTGTTTATTTTTTTTTTCTTTGGTTTTAGATATTAATGATAACCTTGTTGGAATTTTTTTCCAAAGAACATATTTTTATAATTAAGTAACTTAATTTTTTCCTTCCTTTTCACTACCCACTCTTGGCAGTGTTAGGGTATCTGTTTACCTTTCAAATAATAAATCTGACTCAAGATTTTCTACGGATATATAAATAAGTATTTTGGTGTGCTACAGAAGCCTTTTCAAATGATCAGTAATGTGTTTCTTTTTCCTTCAAAAATGAGCCAGTATTTGTTTAGTGCTCTCGAGGGAACATGCAGATGGAAGCCCAACTCTGAGGACAGGGCTGGTGAGATGGGTTGATGCCGCACGCGCCCTGGTCTCCGCAGGCCTGTGACGTCAGTGTCAGGACAGATTTCTGTGCTCAGCTCATGGAACTGGAGCCATATAAGCATCTTGGGAAGGCAAAGTTTGAGCCAGCTACTGGTATAATGTACAGTTATATTTGTCTATAAATGGAGCTGTTTATGGCAATTTAATACCATTCTCTTTGTAAAGTGAATAAATACTCATCTTTACCCAGTGCTTGTGTTGTGGTGTATGTGGAGGAACACAGCTACGCATAGGGATGGGGGCGCTTTAAAGACGTTATCTTACCCTCGCGTGACCTGACAGGTGTCTTTTCAAGCCTTCTTGGATAGCCTAGAATTTGTAACACAGTGAAAGAATCAAGAACTTTAGTACTTTTTTTAAAGAAATTATTTATTTTAGAGAAAGGAAGCAGGCAAGAGTGATGGCAATAAGCAGGCAGGCAGAGGAAGAAAAAGCATTTAACCATTTAGTTGTGTCTTGTTCACCAGTGTCCGAGGCTGCAAACCCTGGTCCTTGTTCCTTTACGTGGACTGTGCCAACCAGACACTTGGACTTCAGTGCTAATCAGCCAGCAGGGCATGCCCACTGCTGTTTTCTCGATGCAGGCCCCATAGCTGGGTTGTGCTTCCAGGCCCAGCTGCAGTGACCGTTGCGAGGCACATGCCTCATGTTTATGGTGTATGAGTGAGATTTGCCTGCACCTGAGTCGACTTAAGTCAAAGGACTACAGCTGTAGTAATTGCTAATTATTTTTGGTTTAGAAAACCCCCGAGTTAAAATCTGGCTTGTTAGAGAATTTTCTGGTTTCAGGGATTTCCGTTGAGTTACAGATACCTGTCAGGAATATAAATACATACCCAGTTGACTTGGGGAGGAAGTTGGGATCTGGTATTTAAGTGACAGTAGAGACTGGGGAAGCTTCCCAAGGTTGAGAATACTCAGGAAGAGCGCCGGGCTTGGTGCTCCAGCACTGGAGTGAGAAGAGATGCAGAGGACACCAGGAAAGAGGGATGGTGAGCTAGGGAGAATGGATGTTTATCTGCTCTACAATTCTTGACAAATGTTGAGTTCATGACACCACTCAACTGGTTGGTTCTCCAGCTGTGATTTTTTTTTTTTTTTTATTATTGCTGGTGGGTAAGTCCACCCAGGTCAGTGGTTTTTGTATGCTCTTCATATGACCATTTGTTGATTTGTTTTCTTTGAAGACAATTCCTATAACTTCTGTGAATCTAGTGTGGAGGCCTCACCTTTGTAGCACCTCAATGCTCACCTATTACTATGTCCAGCTTGTACCCTGGATCACGAGACGGGCCGAGTGAGACCATGGCAGTGTCAAGGGAAGAGCAGGCGCTGTTCAAACAGGAAACACCGAAGGAAGAATGAAGGTGGCATTCACTTGCACTCTCCCCTGCAGTGCTGGCTGACAAGTACTCAGCATTATGGATTTTCATAAATGTGTGCCTGGCTAATTTTTAACATGAAAATAGTTATGAGATCAGAGAAATTATCGTACTTTAGAAGATGAGGACTATCAAATGAAAAATCCCAGTTGAAAGTCATCACTTAAAATGGCATATTCTTTTAGGTAATATTAATTGATGGCAGTGGGTATTAATATTCTTTTTTGGATACTAACATTTAAAGATTTCCTACTGTAAATAAATCTATGGAAGCATTTTATTACAGGCTTTGCTGCAGTTGAATTTCTTCTAGTTTAACAGAGGGAATGGGTAGGATTGCCTGCAATCACTGGTCGGAGCTTGCCAGCTGCCTCAGCTGGCCCTGTGTGATCATGATCTTCCAGAGCCTTGCAGGTCCAGAACCTTCATTTGTCCTCATCCCCAGAGTTGATGGAATTTCATGTAGTTGAATCATGAACCTGACTTCAGGAGAAATTGAGACATTGGTCTATTTACACATCTCAGCACTCATGTTCCTGTTGGTTGGTCACATATCTTTCTACGCAGGATTATCACACGGTACAGGTTTTATAACTGGAAGATTGTTTTCGAACCAGAGTGTGGAACTGGAAATAGTAAGTGAATTGGATGCTCTTGATGGCTAGGGGAATGGACAGTGTGCAGGGAGGACTGGAATTCTTGGCCCTTCGTGCTGCTCTAGGTGTTTCCACTTCATGCTGACCTTTCTTTTACCAGGACAGTTACTTCGGGTGGAATATCAGTGTTTGGGGGACTTCTCAGACATCCCCTTGGAATGCTTGGGTGTGCGCTCCTCATTTCAGGGCAGCTTGCTCTGGACGGGATTTCGCCACATATGGTTACTCCTAAGAGCCAGACATTATTTTCAACCAGACTCTGACCTTTGTTAATCTCAATCTGGCAATGTCTCCCCCACAACTTGGAAAAAAAATATGATCGAATATACATAAATACCATTTTAACGGTTTTTTGGGTAGTTCTGTGGCATTATGTACATTTATATAGTGCAACTAGCAAAGCGTCTGGGTGATTTTTGTGACAGGATCAGGTATAGAAAATGGGAATAAAAGTGGGCAGGCATGAATACCAGTGTTGGGATTGGATCAAATTTAAGGCCAGACACTCCAGTTCTGGGTCCACGTTGCTGCTTGGCGGTGGCAAATCTATATAATTTCTTTTTCTGGCCTGTGATTGTTGTGAGGATGCTGTGAGGACCCACTGGAACTTCAAAACTCAGCATAATCCCTTAGCCACAGGAAGTGTTTTCAGAGGAATTAATGGTATATTTTTGTTTTTCTAATATGGAAAGGTGAGATGGGACACAAATTCTAAGGGGAACTCTTTGTTGCTGGCATTTTTAAGAAGTTCAGACAGAGCCTGTGGGTAGACGCAGTCCCCTTTCCACAGGGGAAAAGAACGTAAATGTTTTCCCTTTAATCTATTTTAAAATGTATTGTTTAAAAAGTAGTGACACTCAAAAAGTGTAAAGACAAAATCAAAAATTAGCAGTTTGTGGTACGTTGTATCTTTATAATATAATATTATGGAGTATCCTGATTTTTGTTTTGTTTCTGTGTTTGATCAGGTCTTTAAAATGCTTGCAGGGAGTCAGGGCTGTATTTGTAGACCAGGAGGGGCACTTGTAAACCAGCTTTCTAGTAAAATACAGCAATGCTGAGAAACGGCCTTTGAAGTTTAAAATTAATGCAAATTTATTTCATTTAGTTGACCTCCTTTTTACTCTCCAGGAATACTAGAAATCAAATTGACATTATTATTGATGTTTTTATAGTGATTGCCACAAACTCAATGACATAAAAAATAAACATTATCTTGCAGTTTCTCTGGATCAGGAGTTTGATAGTGTCTTAGCCGGGTGTTTTCCATGAAGGTGAGGTCAGGGTGTTGGCAGGGACTAACTGCTATAGTAGCGGAAAGCCTAACTGGAATGGGAGCATCTTCCTCCCAAATGGCTCACTCATGGCAATTAGGCTTATTCAGCAAGCAGAGATACTCTGCTGGCCATAGATCTTGATTTTTCCCCACAGAATGTGATCACTTTACCCATGTTTACAACAATCTAAAGTGGCCTTGCTGAGGAGATGGGATGTTAAAGGAAACATTCTAGTGAGATTTAAAATGCGGAATGGATATTGTGTGAATAAAAACGAGCCTCTGGGAGAGTGGCCTAAAAGGATGGTTAAATATTAAAACATGGCTAAGGAATGAATGAAGCTGGGCCACTCTTGTAGATTTTGAAGGGAGGCTGATTACGTCCTTTCCAGTTTTATGATTCTCTGTCTCTCCTGAAATCTTAACAAGTTCTAGAATTTCAGTTTTCTCATAAATGAAAACCCCATGGGGTGAACCCATAGAAGCAATTTGTGACCCTGTCTTTCTACAGCCCCTTTGTGTTTGGGGTGTTCGGAACATCCGGGAGCTTCTGGGTGGTCTCAGTGTTGGGGGTTTAGAGTCATTCCAGACAATGGATGGCGTGTGCCTCGCAGCCGCCTGTAAGTACACCTGGTTCCAGAGAGCTTAGTGTTCGCTCCGAATGGCCTTGTAAAGACCGCTGTGACCTTGTCGGCTCTGTTTGAACACACAGAAGAAAAGGAACATTCGTGATGAAACAGGGAGGAAGGAAAGTGATTACCAACTTACTGGTTCACTCATGGTGAGGATGAACTCTGAAAAAGTGATTGGCATATATGCTGCATCCATTACTTTGCTTTTTCATTTTTCTTTGAGTCTTTTTAACCCCTCTGCTCATTTCTCCCGTCCTCGACCCCCTGCCTCTGGCAATCACCAATCTAGTCTGTAGCCATAAACTTGGTTTTTATTTCACTAATTTTAGATTCCACATATAACAGAGATCATATTTGTCTTCACTGTTGGACTTATTTCATTTATTATAATGTCCTCAAGGTCCATCGTGTCACAAATGGCAGGATTTCTTTTTCGGTTTTGGTTGAATAATATTTGTGTGTGTGTATGTGTGTGTGTGTGACATTTTCTTTATGTATTTGTCTGTCGATGGACACGTAGATTGCCAGCATATACTCACTATTGTAAATAATGCTGCAATGAGCGTAGGGACGCATGTATCTTTTCTAGGTAGTGTTTTCATTTTCTTTGGCTAAATGCCCACAAGTGGAGATTCTGTCTTATGATAGTTGTGGTTTTAATTTTTTTTGGTAACCTCTATAATGTTTTCCATAATGGTTCCTTTTAATCTTTTTCTGTGAGTGCACACATTTAAAAAATGCAATTTTCACACGCACATGCACACACAATCTTTTGTCACATGGTTCTTTTAAATAATGTGGTTCTTAGTACTTCACCCATGTTATACGTAAACCATCCTTGTATTATGATTTCTTTAAAGCCGTATTTCATTTTTTTCTTTACCTGTATCCTTACGAGATATTTCTAGGAGTACTACTACTGAGTAAAATACATGAATATTCTCTTCAGATTTAAGAAATCTGCTAAGATCCTTTTCCAGAAATATATCCATTTTCAGCCACAAGCAGTTCATTCTGTTGTGAACTTTAGCTCACTTGCTTCTCTCATTGCTTCTTGTATTTCTTTAGAGTACGATCCATCAGGTCCGTGACCAAGGTGAAAGGGATCGTCTCGCTGCCTTGTTTGCATCTTTCTTTAATTTTTAGTTAGTTGTGCACATTTGGTTGTTTGCCCTCAGACCCAGGATTCAAACCCAGGGATATGTGACCCATGCTTCTTCAGAGGTGCTTGACCCAGCTGCTGCTCCACCAGGGTGTGCCTATAGATTTTTATTTTTAAGCTTAAAAACTTTCCCCCTTGAGTTTCATTTTGTTTCATGACTATCATGTTTTTTAACAGACAGTTATGTCTCTAGTACCTGGTTATGATTTATCAGTGTATTGGAGAATAAAATGGGTTGCAGCCACTTTTTCAAAGTAGAAAAGTTAATATACAAAGATCTGCATTTCATGTAGTTACGGGTAATGCTTTAGAGGGACACACACACACACACACACACACACACACACACACGAGGTTGCAGCATTTTTTTAAAGAGGAAGAAGAAACACTTTATTTTGATTTAGTTTTTCACCTGGTTGTTTCCCCGCAACCCGGGACTTGAACCCGGGCCTAACTGGCTTGCTCCTTCGGAGGCGGTGACCCGACCGCTGCTCCACCTGGAGGTGCCGAGACTAGCTTTTTCCCCCGAGTCTATTTATTTTATGTTTAAAATAGAAATTGTATATAATTAAGGTATACAGATGATGGTTGGCTGTACATATACATAGTTAACATGCATAATTTAACTTCTCATAGTTGATTTTGTGCATTAATGACAAGCTATATTTGAAAACAACTGGTATGAGTTACTTGGGTGTTCAAAGAATATCAGAAAACATTTATAATATGCAAAGCTATGCATACATATATAAGGGACATTAGTTATAGCACTTAACAATAAAAATCTAGACATTCCTTAAATACCAATTATAAATTATGGCACACATTCTAGGCAGAATTCTAAACAATGTTTCTTAAAAAGGAGTAAGTATATCTATACGTACTGATGTAGTTCAATCCATTAACATTGAGGGTGATTATTGATATGTAGCTGTTCAGTGTCATTTTGTAATTTGTCTTCTGTGTGTTGCTCCAGGCAGTGCCTTTGTTCTTTTTCTCTTCTTAGGTGGGTTGGGTGTGGTTGTGTTTTGATTGGTTTCCTTTTTTGTTTTCTTTGCTTTTCCTCTGGAGGTGTATTTTTAGCTTACCCTGAGGTTAGCATTAAGAATTCTATGTTTATTACCTATTTCTGTTTGAAAGCAAATTAGTCCTCCACTCATTCTAACCATCCACATGTTTGCTCTCTTCTCCTCCCTGCTTTTTATATCTGTTGTTTTACTGTTTCTCAGTGGGGTTTCTTTACACTTTATAGAGCATCATTTAGTATTTTTTACAGAACTGATTTTGTGGTTATAAATTCCTTTAACTTTTGCTTATTGGAAAAGCTTTTTATCATTCCTTCAGTTCTGAATGTTAACCTCACAGGGTATAGTTTAGCATCCCGGATTGAAAATTCATTTCTTTTGGCCTTTTGGATATATCTTCCATTTCCTCCTGGCCTGTAGAGTATCAGTTGAGAAATCCTCTGACAGTCGTGTGGGGATTCCTTTGTATGTGACTCATCTTTCTCTGGATGCTTTTAAGATTCTTTCCTTATCTTGTATTTTTGACATGTTGATGACAATGTGTCAGGTGCAGGTCTGCTTGGGTATCTTTTATTAGGAATTCTTTGAACTTGCTTCATTCATCAGGTTAGGGAAATTCTCAGTTATGATTTCTTCAAATACAGTTTCAGCCCCCCTTTTCCTCTCTTCTCATTCTGGGACCTCTATGATGCGAATGCTGTTTCTTTTAATGTTACCCCATAGGTCTCAAATGCTGTGTTCACTTCTTTGCATTCTTTTATCTCGTTGCTGCTTTGCTTGAGTGCATTCCTCTGCCCTATTTTCTGGCTCACTGATTCTGTTGGAGGCTTCATCCATTTTATTCTTGAGTCCCTGTATTAAATTCTTTAGGTCAACTACAGTGTTCTTTATTTCTTTCATGTTTTGAGCTGCTTCATTTCTTCTCTCCCTTTTTTGTTGTTCTCTTTTTCGTCCTCTATTGTTTTCCTGATTTCCATGAGTACGTTTATCACTGTTGCCCTGAATTCATCCTCAGGTGGTTTACATATGTCTGTTGTAGTCAGATTTTCTACTGGTTTTTGATTGGATCCATCATTTTGTGTATATTTCTGTGTCTTTGCTCTGTTTGGCATTCTGCTTATGTTTATGTGGAGTAGGTTTCCCTGTAGTGATGGCCTTATGTAGGGTATTGACTTAGACCTAGAAGCCTGGATCTTGGTTTGGACACTGGGATATCTTGAGTTTTGTGGCATCCCCACTGGTTGGATTTGTTGTAGTTCTTATGTGGACCCTCTGCTGCTGCCCAAAAGTTCAGTCTATGGGTTTGGGGTTTGCATGGTTGATGCAGAGCCTTCCCCCAAAGTCTCATCTCAGAACCGCAACAACTGCCTTGCTGTTGGCCCACAATCAGCAATCAGGCTACAGTTTCACCCACATCCACAAGGTAGGTGATAGTGGATAGCATTGACTCCCTTTATGGAAGACTCTTCTTCCTTTAAGCCTGAGGGCACAATTTCCAGTGGGAGGATCTTGCGACTTGGGGGCAATATAGTGGGAGGGGGTGGGGGCGGGCGAATCTCCTATCTGCCTTCTAGTTATGGCAGTGCCCGGTATAATTTTCTCACTGGGCCTCCCATTCAAACCACCTGGGCACTGGTCCTCCTTCCATTCTGTGCCTAGACCCTTTCCCTGACCCCCCGCCCCACCCCAGCTCCATGTCCTGGGCCTGCTGGGCAGGCTCTCTGCTGCTTTCATGTTTCCTGGAAGGGCTGGTTCTTCCACAGCTCCACCAGTTCCTCCCCCTCCACCATAACCAGAATCCGGAGTCCAAGTGTGTGGTGCAGCTCTGAATCTGGCCTTTTTCATCTACCCTTTGTTGTCGTGACTGGTGCAATGTCTTTACAGCCTATGGCTTGCTTTTCCTTAGTGTTTGTTTCTGGAAAATAGGTGAATTCCTAGTTTCTCTGTGTGGAGGTCCTGAGTGTCACTCCTACCAGGTCACTGTCTTCACCAGAAGTCTAGGTGGCATTTTAATGTGTTTCTGTGGGTCAGGACATTGGAAAGTTGCTATCCTAGTTCACATGGAATTCCTTTCAGTGTATCTGAGATGAGGGTCTAACTTGGGTTGCACACACATATACCAATTTTCTCTACATTGTTCAGTGCTTTTTGCTGTGGACTGAATTAGTCCTCCTCAAATTCCTAAGTTGAAACCCTAATCCCCACTGTGATGATATTTGGAGATGCGACACAAGGAGGTAATTTAAGCCATGAGAGTGGAACCCTCATCTTATTAGTGCCCTTAGAAGAAGAGACACCAGAAAGCTTCCTCTCTCCCATGGAGGATACAATGGGAAAGAAGATGGCCATCTGTAAGCCAGGAAGGAAGGAGGTTCTCACCAGGTATCAGATCTGCTGGCACCTTGATCTTGGACTTCTCAGCCTTCAGAACTATGACAAGTAAGTGTTTGCTGTCTAAGCCACATATTCCTTGGTAGTTTGTTAGAGCAACCTGAAGAGATGAAGATCTTTTCTATCCTGTGCTGCTTGTCAAAGGGCAGGCGTGTTTTAGTGCTATCCTTTCTATTCCATTGGTCTCCCTTCCTGTGCCAACACAAAATTAGATTGAACTGTTATAGCTTTATTATTGCTTTATTATTGGTATCTTTATACCTTTGAAACAACCTGCTAAATATTTTTTACTTTTTCATTCTTCCATATTATTGAGTAAAGATTCTTTAGTTGCAAGAAGCAAAAACTTACTGGAGGCAGTTAAAAAGCAAAATATATTACAAAGACGGTACATGGGCAGAATCGGCTGGGCCTCAGTGATTATAAGTGGAGAAGAATGGTAGGGCCTTGGTGCAATCCCTTATCTGCTGTCCTCTGTGGCCCAGGAGGTGGAGTGACACTGCTTCTTCTCTGGCTTCTGATTGGGATCAGCCAATAAGGCAAAGGAGCTGGAGGTGAAGACGGTTTTTAGCCACCTGGTACTGGCCAGCTGGACTGTGGCCTAGCTGCACCTCTTCACCTGTGCTCTAACAAGCTGGAGTTCAGTAAGTTTCCCCCATTGGCTCTTTTGTGGCTCCATTTAAAAGTCCCTTTCCTTTCTGGCCTGCCCCAGAGTGCCCTGCCCTCCCCTGCCAATTGGTTAGTCCTTTTATGAACCCTCCTAAGTGTGAGCGTGTCATCTGTTTTCCGGGTGATGGTATTTCACAGCTCCCAAGGGAAACCGCTGACTGTACAGACATTTTCAAAGTTCCCAGTGTTCCTCTCATTGGACTGCCCTCAGAAGTGATTTCCTCTGCTTCAACCATGTGCATTTCATCCTTTGTGCCAGTCCCTGAGCTGACTGTCCCTAAAGATAACTGGTGCCCATTTTCGTCATTATCCATCTAAAGTGATCACCTTTGTCAGCCTCCAGTTCATAACAGAAAGAGAGCTCTGGGGCCTCAGGGGCTCGTGTCCACGTCCACTGAGTCTTCCATGGGTAGTGGCGCGCACTTAGGTGTGATCAAAGGCAGACAGAGATAAATGACTTGTCCTGGAGAACAACCATGCAGGATGGAATCACACTGGGAAGAAAAAGGAGATGCATTTTTAACGTTGTCAGAGATGTATAATAAAAATGTGTCGTATTAACCGTGTAAGTGTGTGACTCGGTGTCGAGAAGCACCATGGTCCAGCCACTACTGCCAAGAGCTCCAGAACTTGTTTATCCGCTCAGATGAAAACTCTGTGCCCATCCAATGTGAATTCCTCATTTCCCTCTTCCCCCAGCCCCTGGCAACTGCTCTTCTCCTTTCTGTCTGAACTTGATTACTCTGGGTGCCTCATTAAAGATAAATTTAAATTAGACAAGAACTGGGTATTCTCTGCCTCTTCAGAACCAATCTGCACCCTTTCCCATCTGCTCTGTGCCCCAGGAAAATGAGTTTTACAAACTATTGCCACAGCTTCCTTGCCTGGCTTCTGGTTGGGATTAGCCAGTGGGCATTTTTATGAAATTATTATTATATAAATTAATTTATTTTAAGAAAGAATAACAACGTTTCATGTAAACCCAAACTGCCTACTGCCTCTGCTTTATTTGTTATTGTGAAATGCAGAGGTAATCGTTGTTATTTAGAGTTTGGGTATCTCCATATCTTTTCTATACATTTAATAATACAGATGTGCTCTTAGAAAGCAAGTCATTTGGCTCATCCTGAAGGTCTAGTGGGTAAGGCCACCAGATGTGGTCCACATGCGTCCTAAGGACCCAGGTTCGAGAGTTGGATCCAGGGAGAACAACCAAAATGAACAACTAAATAAATAAAATGCCTCTTCCTCCTCTCTCTTCCTGCCTGCCTACTTGCCTTCATTCCTGCCTGCATCTTTCCTTAAAAAAGAAAAAAAAAAAAGTTCCCCCCAACCCCCAAGTGGTATTATACCATATGTAATCTTCTATAATGTGAGCTGGCTTTTCCCTACCTAACATATCTTGGAGGACTTTCCAAGTGAGTTATCTGGAACCATCTCAGTCTTATAAACTGCATCAGAATCTGCTGGAGGGCTGGTTAAAGCAGAGGGCTGGCCCCTCTCTGGGGTTTCTGACTCAATCAGGGAAGGTGCATTTCTAACAAGTGCTCAGGTCAACTTGATGCCGCTGTCCTGTGAGTACACTCTTTTTTGAGAACCACTGCTGGTTTTAATATTCATTCTTTGATTTTAATAGGCATTGAGTTGTTTTTAGTGTCTCAGCTAAGTAAAGAATATTAGTGATCTTGTCTGCTTCCTCTGCCCATGTGCAAATCTTTCTAGGGTGGGTATGGGGAAGAAGAATTCTAGGTCATCAACTCTGTGTACACTTGAGTTTTTAGTAGAATCATTTGGTACAGTTGAACTTTCATATAGTTTCCCCCCAAGTTAAAAAGAAATCTGATGAAAATTTTGATTGTGTTTAAGGTCAACCAATAGATTAAGAGGATTGATTTCTTCATGGAATATTCTAACATTAAAATGGACTTATTATTTGACCGAAATATGAATTTTTTAAATCGGGGCATGGTGGCTCTTCCTTCTACCTACTCAGACTGTGGAAATTACACTGAAAGAAATTATCTTGTTGCTCTTCTATGAGTGTGTAACTTCTATGGGTATGTAACTTCTGAGTGTGTAACTGAACAGCCCAATTTAGGCAGAATAGCTAAGATAATTACACAAAAGAATTGCCAGGATTTACCTCAGGAGCGAATTAACTAATCAGAATACAAGGTGGAATGAAGCCATATTGTTCGTTTTCACAAGTGAAGTACTGTGGAGGCCAGGAGAAAGGGGACGGCTCTGTTCTCAGCCGGGGATCATAAAGGTTCGAGGATGTGAGAACATTGACCCAGGCCTTGAAGGAGGACCTTCTTGGAGGTAAATCCGTGCTTAGAAACTTGCACCTCGGATACCTGAGAATGGAGGTCTTTGATTCAGGTAAGTGTGGGAGACTCTCGTTCTAAGAAACCCTAATGAGTTTCAATGAATGGAGAGCCTATGGAAAAATTTTCTCAGGTGTCCCCACAGGGTCCTTTCCCCCTCACTAGACATACTGTGTCTGGGGTCAAGAGTTTATATGTGTGTTGCTCTTGCTTGAAGTGACTGAAGTTAGTGGGTAAAGCACTTAGAACCCTGGGCACTGTCATGTTTTCTCTCATCCTGTTACTTTCGGGGTTAGAAGAAGGTCAGTGCAAGAAATAACCACTAGGTGTCAGCCTTGCTTTGAGCAATTTTCTTCTTACACCGATGAGGAAATCTGCTCCTGACCTTTTCCGGTGTAAATCTCCATGGCGGGTGCAGGTGTATTATCTGCAGTCCACTTCCTGGGGTTGACCCAGAAAGACTCTGAGGTGCTTCCAATTCTCTTTTCTGAATGTTTCTACTCAGGCAACATCCCTGATGAGAGAGGACCCAGAAGTGAAGCCTGGTTGAGAGGAGACCAGTCTCCAGGAGGTTGGCCGGCACCACCAGCTGAGGGCATTGAGGCGGGGCCCGCCAGAGATAACTGGTCTACCTGCCCTCCCTCCTGGGTCCGCCCACAGTTCTCACTGTTCTCCAAATGCCAACCGAACAAAATGCCTCCTTTATTGGAAAAGCAGTAGCAGCTTTTGGCTTGTAACAGGCCGTGACCTTAAGAAGCTTGAGTTGGTGTCTGCATTTTCTTCATAAGTGAAGCAATAATAGTAAAGTCAAAGTCAGAGAAAAAGCACACACACTTTATGCCAACTGCATTGATTTTTCCTATAGACTTCATCCATGAAAACGATGAATTTACGTTGTGTCAAGGAGAGTGTGATATTTTTTCCCTTTTAATTTCTTTTCCTAACTTACGAAGCTTTCAAATATGCAGAAAAGTTAAAACAGAATGATTTTCTATATATACCCCACTTAGATTAAACTATTGATAATGTTTTCCCAACTTGTCCCCAGAAATCTTATAATTTGCTTGTTTTTCAAACCTGGATCGAGTCACATTTCTCTCACTGGGTTTGATAGTTGTGTCTTTAGTGGTGTGGAATAGCTCAGTTCTTAAGGCTGGAGTTAACTTAGGTTTAATCATTCTGACCAGACAGCAAAGGTACTGCTGTAAGCTTCTTACTGCAGCCAGGAGGCAAGATAATGGCACATCACTCCACTGTTCAACTGTGATGCTAGTGAAAAAGATTTTTTTTAGTGAGGTACAATTTAGTCCATAAAAACATACATTTTCGGTGCACAGGTCCGTGGATTTCAACAAATGTTTATATCTGTGTAACCACCATGCAATGTTGATGATATAGGAAATTTTCTTCCAATCCTCCAAAAACTTTCCCTTGAGCATTTTCCCAGTTTCTCCCAAATGCCCCCCAGCCCTACATGTCTGAGGTAATCACGAACGTGCTTTTTTTCTTCACTATGGGTAGATTATCTCTGGAGGAACTGCATATAAATGCACTCTTTTGATTCTGGGTTTCCAACTAAGGATATTCAATATAACTTTTTGAGATTTATCAATGTTACATGTACCTATGTGTGTTCTATGTATTTTGTCATATGGCTATGCCATTGTTTGTTTATCCCTCCATCGATGGAGATCTGGGTTTTTTTCTCATTTAGCTTTGAAAGCTAACCTTCCCCTCCAAACACTGTTTTTGTTTCCCTCACACATTTAGATATATTGTACTTCATTTTCATTCCACTCAAAATATCCCTAATTTCTCTCTTTTCTTTTGAGTTCTCCTTTGACTCACGGATTATTTAGAAGTATGATTTGCAATTTCCAACCCCTTGGGGATATTCCAAAGATATTGGTAAATTTTAATTTAATTCTATTGTGGTAAGAAAATCTCCTTAGTTTGGCTTAGTTCTTTCTATTTATTGAAGCTTGGTTTTTGACCTAGTGTATGATCTGTGTTGGTGAATGTTTCTTATGTACATGTAAAGAATGTGTATCTGCTGCTGTGGAGTGGGATTTTCTATAAATATTAACTAGGTCAAATTGTTGGATAGTGTTGTTCAGGGTTTTCATTTTTTATGCTTCAAATTAGCCTATCAATTATTGAAAGAAGTATATTGAAGTGTTCAGCTATGAGTGGGGACTTGTCTGTTTATCCTCCAGTTCGACTGGTTTTTGCTGTAGGTATATTAAGCTGTGTTAATGAATATATACATATATATTTATGATTGTTGTATCTTCTTGATGAAATGGCCTCTTTGTCATTATGAAATGTCCCACTCTATAACTGGTACTATCCCTTGTCCTAACATCTACCTCATCGAATATTAATGTAGCCACTCCAGTTTTCATATGCTCATTGTTTGCATGATATATTTTTCTATCCTTTTAAACTATCTGATTTTTTTAATTCTTTTTTTCTTTCCCAGAGGAAGGCAATCAGGCATGAAGAAAGAAAGGGGAAGAAGAAGCTTATTTATTTATTTATTCATTTTTGGGTGTTCCCCCCAATTCTAGGTTGTATCTTTATCCCTGGACCTTATGTGGTCCATGCCCCAGCCACTGACTTAGCGCCTGAGCCACCAGGCTGCACCTGTATTTCTAAAGCGTATTTCCTTAGGCAGCATGTAATTGGGTCTTCTTTTTATTGTTTGATTCTCTCTTCCTTCTTGCTTAGACTATTCACACTTAATGTAGTTATCAGTAGGACCATGATTAGGTGTACCATTTTGCACTTTTCTAGTTGCCTTGTCTGCTCTTTGGTCCCTCTCTGCCTCCTTTTGTTGTGAATTTTGGATACAGTATTCTAAAAATTCCACTTCGTTCTCACTGGTAACTTCTTAGTACTATTTCATCCTGTCCCCTTCTCATGATGGCTCCCGGCTTCATAATACACATCACAAGCTGCATGGCCCTCATGAAATCTCTAGTGAGTGTCCCGAGTTACCAGCAAGGATTCCTCTCTCTGCTGAGTTGGAACATAAAATACTCTGTAAACTCTGGGAACTGTTCTACTCAGAGTTTCTTGGTAACTCTGGGATCTCCTCTGATTTTGCTCTGCATTTGAGCATCTTGGCACTCAGTAAAAATGCAAGGGAACTCAGAGGCAGATTCTTTTTGGAGCTGTTTTTCTACCTGCCCCTCTTTTTATCAGAGCTTTCAGCTGCAGAACCCCGATTTCTGTCTCCTCAGCATGTCTGTGTAGGGGTTCCCTTTCCCTGCTCATGCTCTGGAATGTGCTTCCATGCAGAAAGCTGCAATTCCTGCAGATTTTTTCTGTTTCCCTCCCTCTCAAATAACAGTGTTGCCTATTGTCCAATGTCTGAAAATAATTGTTTCATATATTTGGTCCAGTTTTCTAGTTTATTGTGGGAAGAATAATCTGATCTATGTTATTTCATCATGTAGGAAAGAGAAATCTCATTTGACTTTTGAATATTATTCTTGTTTTATGTGGTTACATAGCCTTATTACAGTAATTTGAAAGATTAATGTAAGTAATCAATGTCCGTAGAAAATCCCAAAATACCAATTGAGTAATATTCGTCTATCATCCCCTCCATCCTATAGCAAGCAAAAATAATGTTTAAGCATATATTCCTCCAGACTTTTCTTTGTGCATATGTATCCACAAATATAAAAAATAAGACCATGCTATCCCTACCACAAAAATAGTTTGTAAGGGCTGCCTGCTCCTCAAGATCACAGGAGAACATTACGACAGCCCGTAAATTTCATGGGCATTTCATGCATTTCAGAGACATTTTCAAAACTCTGGACTTGAGAAATTTTGGGTGTAAAAGAAAATCACATTTTTCTGGTTTAAAAAAAGTCGGCAATTAGTCAGTATAAAAGTTTGCTAGAAGAAGAATTTTATTTAAGCAGAAGAGAGGGCGGGAGGGAAGGAGAGGAGAGAAAAGAGGAAAAGCAGCAGATTTGACATTGAATGATAGATACCTTCTGGGGCCTTGGCATCAAATACACTGTTCGGCCAAAAACAAAGAAACGTCTTTTCAAAGAATTGTCAGATTACAAGAAATTTTTCCACGTCTGGACCATTTATTAATTTGCATCTTTTAAAGTTAAAAGGGAAAAATATAGGTCACCCTGGTAAACAATGCACAAATTAAGCGCTGTAGCTCTTAGGAAATACCTTCCGTGGGCCTTACTGGAGGCTGCCATTGGCTAGCCTGGTGCACGACTTCTTATAGAGAAAGTGGGTTGGAACCCACCTGGTGGCTCAGGTGCAAAGTCTGCAGCCTGGCAGAGACCATCTAAAGCCCAAGGACCAGGGTTTGCTACCCAGGGCTGGGGGAACAACCAAAAATGAACCAATAGATGAAAATGCTTCTTTCTCCTCTCCCTTCCCTCCTCTTCCAATAGAGTATGGGAAAAACTTTGAAATGCGCATGTGAGGCCCTAGGCTGTGGCACTTTCCCTGTGACCCTTGACATGTCACTTCAAGCATCAGTTTCCTCATCCACAAAGTGAAGATAAGCGCAACTCAGAGTGACTATGCAGGTGAACTGCATCAAAGTGAGCATGCGTCCCGTGACCAGCGTCACACAGGTGTGCACTGGAAGGAGATGTTACGAAATGAGCACAAGCAAGGACAAAGGCCTGACTTCCACCCTCAGTGCGCTGTGGCCTGGACTTCCATCTATTTCCCAGGGAGCTACAGCTGAACCGCTGTCACTTCCTCCCTAACACACACGCTGCAGTGCGACCACCTTGGCCTCTGTGCTCAGAGGTGCTCCGTTGTTAGATACATTCTCTCTTTCTCTGTTCCTGTCTCTCTCCCTCCCTGGCTCCTGCTTCTCCATCTCGGGTCTGCTCATTTCCTCAGTGTGTCCCTTAGGTTGCAACAAGGCCCATCTTGGTCCTTTATACTTTTGTCCTCCTCCCATCCACACACCCCTTTGAAAAGCATGCGTGTGGGCAGCTTCTGGGGAAGGTCTTCTCAGGTCCTCTGAGAACCACTGCTTCTGTCATGGTCACAGTCTGTGTTTCAGAAGGTCCCCCGAGCAGGGTGCCCGATCCCTGAAATGAATGAACTTGTCTGCCTCCGGGAAGATCAGTGAGAGAGGAATCCAGGATATTTGCTTTTCTCTTTCACCAGAAGGATGTGCCATCACCACTTACAGCAAGAATGACCAGTATCCACCTGTTTTATGATGACGCTTCAGGGCACTCTATGAAGAGCTGCATAGGAGCTGGCCTTTGGCAGCTTTGCAGGGCTAGTCCTGGGCTGATGATTCGCCATGGCGACCTTCAGTTTGGTGTCGGCTGTTTACAGGTGAGTGTGCTGGACCCACAGCTCCTGGCAGGAAGTGGGATGGAGCAGAGGCTGCTGCAGAAGATTCAGAGGCAGGAGTTTGAGAGCAGGGGCCACCTGCCCAAGGGCAGAAGCTGGAAGCTGCAGTCTTTCTGTGGGCAGAAGACAGGACATGCTAGCACTGGTGGATGAAAATTCCAGAAGGTTAGAGTCCCAGGGGACTTGGCTGCTAAGGCTAGTGGGTTCTTTCGTGCACCCGACATCTTGGCATATAAAGCAAACAGAGTCAGAGGGAGACAGACATCATATGGCAGCGCTCCTATGAGGCGTATACAGAGAGAAAGCGAACAGATGATCTAAATTCAACAATAATAGACTTCAAACAACGATGGATTTTGAGTGGAAAAAAAGCAAATCAGATGGTACAGGCAGAGATGGGGAAGCAGGGGGCGGGCCACTGGGGTAAAAGGGATTAATTGTAAAGTGAAGAAAAAAGGAAAGCGTGTCAACCTACTACTGTGTTACATGCAGATGTAAATTTGCTATTGTGTAGACCTCAAATCTAGTTACTGTTAAAATGCAATATTCCTTCAATAACCAAGAAACCTCTCAGAATTTAGACTCTGATCTTCCTGACTATCTGTGAGTTCTGGTTTTGTTCCTATTTTTTATTTTGTTTGAGGAGGGGTGCAGGCAGGAATGAAGGCAGGCAGGCAGGCGGGTGGACAGGAAGAGAGAGGAGGAAGAGGTGTTTACTGATTTTTATTTCGTGCTCTCCCTGGCCTGACACAAAAACCCGGGTCCTGATGCATGTGGACTGCACTGGCCGCGGCCACAGACAAAACCACCGCTCCACTGGGGCACAACAATGTAAGTCCTCGTAAGTGACAATCTAACTACTCTGGCACACAGCAGATTCTCAGTGAATGTTCGATTCCTTCTTTTTCTCTTCCCTTCCCTGCCTGTGGGTTACCTTGGGCATGCTGCTTCTTCTTTTTTTAAGTAGCGACATTTATTATTTTTTTTGTTGATGTGCTTTTTCTAACCATCCTAGGACCTAAGTATAGAAAATATTTTTATTCCCATTTTGGAGCCGAGAAAATGGGGTACAGAGACATCTGGTGGTTTGCATGGGACGCAGGGACAGGCTGGGCACAGCAGCAGCAGGACTGCTCCGAAGCTCGAAGCCAGTGAGCTGGGTTTGCACGCGACCCCACCACTGCCTTCTCCGAACCCGTTTCCTCGCCTGTAAAGCGGGGAGAGAGGAATGCTACTCCCCGTGCACTGTCGGGAGGCTTCGTGAGCTGACATACGTAAAGGCTGCAGCTGGCTAAGCGCAGTGGTGGCTTCGATGATGAAATGAGCCACTGGAAAGCTCACTCCGGGCCTTTGGTTTGGATATCTGGCCATTCCAGGGATATGACCTTTGAAGTTCTGGATGTCCTGCCATTAATGAGCGTAAAGGCGCCCATCAGTATTCCGGTGTGAATCACGGTCCCCTGCCAGGGCGTGCGTGTGTTCGTGCTCCACCAGTGTGGCCCCAGCCGGGCTCCCACTCGCTGGGGCTCCACCAGCAGCCCCGGGCAGGACCGCAGCCGTCTCTGCGTCTCTGCACGTATGTGGCTCTGGGAGAGTGCGCTTTGTATTCAACAGGCGACTGACAGGCACCAAAAATTGATTTATATCCATGGAAACTGTCACTCGGGGGAGCAGCAAGGAACAAGCGTCTTTTCATTCCATCCACATCAAACAGGGTCCATGCCCAGATGCCATCGGCCAGGCTTTCGCTCCCGCCAGCCCGGCTTGTCTCTCCAAGGAGCATGTGTGGGTCTCCCCCTGACACCCCTTTCCGGGGAGCCCTGGCTGACTGGGGACCGGCAGGCCTGGAGACTGGAGCCTGGCCTCGGACTTCTTGCTTTTCTAATCTCCCGGGAAGCCTGGCTGCTCAGGTAATGGTGGGAGGTTTGGTTCCTTGTTGTCAGTCACACGCCCGAAGGCACCCAAGAGAGCCCAGCAATGCTTGCAAAGACTTGTCTGTAGAGCAAGGATTTGTGGGTGGTGGTGGGGAGACCTTCGATCAACTTTCTGATGGTGGAAGGACACATTCCCTCTCTCTTCTGCCCCCTGACATTGCTTCTGTGTTGTCTCTGAGGTGTTTTCTCCTCGGAAGGGCTTTTCTTCCTCTCTTGCTCTGGTGACGTTTCTGGAGGGAAGTCATGACGGTCTGGTAGAAAGGGCTGCACACTCTGTCTGGGCTCCTTTCTTGAGACCTGATTTGTCTCAACTTTCCCAAGAAGTGAAGTATGATTGGAGCTGAATTATAAACTTAGGGCTTTTTGAAAATATCTGTTTATTTTACTTAGTGGTTCATCTTGTTGTTTCCCCGGCCCCGGGTCAAGAACCTGCGTCCTTGGGATGTCCGTGCGCGGCGTCCAGTGGCCTTATCTGCTAGATCACCAGGGTGCGCCTGAATTATAAATGTGCTACTCAGTTGGTCTCCACTTCTGGGCTAGTTGCCTTAAAAACGTTGAGACAGATCAGAGCATTGTTTTGTAACATAGGTCCCTTAAAACCCTGATCCTCGGAAATATTTTATGACCAGCAGCTGTCTGGTTATGTAGATGTGGAAACTGCTTCACAGTCTACGCCCTACTGGAAAGTCACAAAGTGCAGAACATATTAAAGGTGCTGAGCATGATAGAGCAAAGAAACTAGTTCAGCATTTTTTTTTTTTTTGAGCTCATGTTTCCTAACCTGTATTTGCCAGAATCATTTTTTTTATATTCATATTTGTTTCATGAGACAGAACTGGGGGATGGCTGGGCGTGAGATTCCCACTGGCCCCGCAGCAGGTTTGGCCAATAGCATGATCCCAGGATGCAGTTGGACTGAAACGTAGCATCAGCCAGAATGCAAGGGCTGGGATCTCCCACTTCCTCCACATCCCAAATCACTGAGTGATAAAGGCATCAGAGTGGGAGGCTGCAATGAGTGAACCTGGTCTGCTGTTAAATATCCTGGAAGGTTCCTGTTTGCATTCTCCTCAGACATCCTAAGGAAGCACTGCTTGCTGCTTGCTGGGGAAACCATTTGTCAAACATGTCAGGAAGGTTATCCTCCTGTATACCCATGAAGTTGTATCCTGGCTTCTGGAACTGTGTGGCCAAGCTCAGTTCTCTGTCGATTGTTGTCCCTTTAGCGACCCAGTGGAGACCTCACTTTCCCTCTGAGTCCCTTTTCCTCTCATGTTCCCAGTTGCTTACATAGTGTGGTCAGAGCTCCCCACTGACTGTTCTTATTCCTCGAAGGGCTGTGGTTTGCTGATAGCTGTCCTTCAGTGTGGTGTGGAGAAGCAGGTCTGAACAGATTGAGCTTCCCCCTTCAAAACCCAGAGCGGTCCTGTCCCCAGTATCTGGTCCAGAAAGGTCAAGTCTGTCCTCATCTGCTTGACCTTCTCCAGGGTGGCGACTCTTATGTCTTTGATTAGCCTGTATGTGCCACACAGGCTCACACCAGGGTGTGGTTTGTATTCACATGGCTGGAACTAGGTATCACCTTATGAGGCCTTGCGGAGGAGTTCTCTTTCAGTCAGTTGTTATTTCTTCTCAGCATGAGGGTCTCTAATTGGGTAGAAAGTTTCAGTAGGTTGCCTTCTCAATTAGGAAGTTTTCAGCTTCAGGTAATCAGAAACCCTTCTCAGAATGTCTTAAACAACGCACGACCTTTGCAGCACACACACTACTGTTTAGCAGCAGGGTGTGAGGGCTGCTTGACGGTGACTCACTATGCTTCAGATGTGCTCTTTGATGACATCTAATTGCATGAACTGTGCTTGGAACTTCCAAACCTTTGGGACACTCTGTTCTAACCTTCATGCCTTGTCTGTTCCAGGGAGACAAGCCCATTACATTTACCCATATTATCTTTCCTTATTATTTCTTCATTCCTGATATGTCAAGTTTTTCCTGCTGGAAGAACTTCCCACAGCTGTTCTTTTAGGATAGGTCTGATGGCAACCAATTTCTTAGCTTCCTTCAGTTAGGGATTTCTTGATTTCATCTCTATTCTGGAAGGACATTTTTACTGGTTATAGAATTCTAAGTTGATGTTCTTTTTCCTTTCAAGACATTTTTCTTTTGTCTTTAGCTTTCTGAACTTCAATTATGATATCTTGATATGGATTTCTTTGGGTTTATTGTGTTTGGGATGTGCTCAGCTTCTTGCATCTGCAGATTAATGTCTTTCACTGAATTTGAGATGTTTTCATCCATTATTTCAATAATGTTTTAATCCCATACTCTTTCTTCTCTCCACTCCAAAAGTACACATGCAAGATCATTGGACATAGTCCCTCAGGTTTCTGAGCCTCTGTTCATTGCTTTTCATCCATTTTTTTCTCCATTTTTCATACTGAATAATTTATATGATTCTCTCTTCAGGTTTACTGGTACTTTCCTTTGTCATTGTTATATTCACATTAAGCTGATTATTTCAATTCTAAAATTTCCAGTTCTTCTTTATCTATTCTATTTCTTTGCTGAGATTTTCTATTTTTACATGTTTCAGGTATGTTCAGGTGAAGCATTTTATGATGCCTGCCTTTAAAATCAACTTCAATAACTTCAATATCTGAGTCACCGTGGTTTTGCATCATTGATCATCTTTTTTCATTTTAGTTGGAAATTTCCTTGTTCTTGGTATGCTGAGTGCTTTTCAGTTGTATCATGGACGTTTGAGTATTTGTGAGACTCTAGATCCCATTTGTTTATTTTGCAGGTAGTCATCCTGCTTAGGTGTTGCCTTCAGATCCCGGTGGGGATGGATGCCCGTTTCCCTGTGGGTCCCCACTGACACTGTCCCAGCAAAGGCAGAGCACCACCTCCAGCTGTTGTGCTTGCTTCATTGCTATGTATGGGCCTGGAAGGTCCACGCCCCTCTGGACCTTGCTTGGTGAAGCAAAAAAAAAAAAAAAGCAACATGTGGACAGAAATGCGCACAAATTTGTGCATCATAAACTTGAAGTATTTTCACAAATGAAAATGTGTATGGGCGATTTTAAGAATTTCCTTATTTCTTTGCATATTCTTATAAAATATATTAACTCTTTTCTCCATTTCCCCCAGAATTATTCGTTATTGATTCCTTTCCTCACTTGCCCTCTACATCCCTTTCTTTAATTCATTCTTTACTTTCATTCATTTGTTCACAAATGAGCTTTCCATCCATCTACCCACCCACCCACCTGTCATGTGGAAAGAGCAGATACTCTCCCATGTGGCCCTTCCTGAGTCTCTAACTCTCTTATACAGTAAAGGAAGGAAAGGCAGGTGGGATATGGATTTGGCTTCTCTTGAGGTGTGAGGGGCAGCTGGGGCCTTGGTCCCTATCCTTTCTCTGCCACTGAATCCGTTTGTGGTCTGTTGGGCCCCAGGCTCCTCATGGGTAATAAGAAGGGTTGGGCGTGGACTTTGCGGTTTTCCAGGAACTTCCCAGCAAAGGAGCCCGCCTGGAAGGGACATGCTGGTTGGGTGGAGCCTGTCGTGTGCCTTGGCAGTGTCTGACTCCCCCACCCTCCCCAGACTCTCAGGGGCTGTGCTCTGAGGGGCAAGATGTGGGCTGTGAGGGAACATGAGTTCTATTTTGGGAGGATGAGTCAGTCAGCTCAAATGTCAGTCTAGAAACAGTCAGCTGGCCTCCATTGTTCTGTCTCTCTGCGTGGGGACCTGTGACGTGTGGAAGGAGGAGCAAGCCTCCCGGTGCTTCGACCTGGGTTAGGACCCAGACGGCAGGGCAGCAGAGAGTGATGTGACCCGGAGCTCCTCCAGGTCCGGTGCCCTTGTTTCGCAGGTGACAGCGTGGAAGCCCAGGAAGGAGGGGATTGGCAGGAGGTCACACAGTAAAGGGGATGACAGCATCGGTCCTGGGACCAAGTCCCCGTCTCCTGGGAAAAGCGGTGAAATGTGTGGGAAAGGGAGCTCTTGGCCGCTCACCAGCCGTCCCCCACACTGTTGCGTTTGTGTCCCTCCCACCGTGTGCGCTGGGCACTCCGGCTGGTGCTGCGCTCTTGGCACCTCAAGGCCTTGCCCCCGCCCTCAGGGGCTCACAGGCCCCTGTGTGTGTGGCTGCCTGGGCGAGGCTGGGCCGGACACTCAGCTGTGTGGGCTGAGTGGATGCGCAGGGGGCATGGGTGCTGGTCAGGGGCAATATCTGTAGGCAGGCGTCGGACGGGTCTGAGAGAGGAGGAGGGACAAGCATGAGCGATGGCCAGGCGTGAGGCAGGGCAGGGGCACGCAGCCCTGCGCGAGTCCCTCCGCGAGTGCAGCTCCCATGAGTCCCTCCTCCGCGGGCCAGTTCTGTGCTCCGAAGCCATTTGTGTGTCTGAGCTAGGACATCCCGGCGTTTGCAGTGGGAAGCGTGTCAAGAATGTCTAGTTCTTTATGTGGCTGGAAACAGATGTGGTTTTATTCATTTCACAAATCAACAAGGGTCAAGAAGACTCTGGGTGACGCGGTTGTTGAGAAAACCGGGTCAGATGTAGCTGTCTGCCACTGGCCAGCTTCATCAGTATGGAAAGTGCCCAAATACCGGGCTTGGAGCCCTTCTGGGGCTGTTTTCCCAGGGCACAGGGCCGTGGGTGAGGCGTGGTGGAGCTGTTTCTCTGGGTCTTTGACAGCCCTGCTGGCTGGTTTCTCGGGGCCTGTTAGCGCACTTCATCATTCAGTTCAAGTGCTTCTCCAGCGCCTCTGGGCGGCTGGGCCTTGCGCCCTGTGCTGGGTGTGCAGAGTCGAATCACTCACAGTCCTTGACTTCAGAGAGCTCACAGCAGTGGGGACACAGATGTAGAGTCATCAAGCTCTCCAGAGTCAGGGCGATGACAGGAAACATGGCTACTGACCAGAGACAGGCGCATACTCAAGTGGGGTGACCAGGAGGCTCATTAGAAGGGCGTATGCAGGCACGGGCAGGACCATGCAGCAGCTGTTGGGCATCACGGCCACCTCCATCCCTCCAGGTGGCTAGAGAGTAGTGACAAGACCTCAAATGGAGAGGCTGTCTATCAGGGGTGTGACCTTCAGGAGAGGAGCTGTGACCTCCTCATGAGGTGTGCAGTCAGCCTGGTGGGATAGCACAAAGGAAGCTGGGGGAATGGAATCCTGGCTTCTCTCCTCTCTCCTCCATTGGCTAAGGAAGCAGCTCCTTCCTGGGCCTTTGCTGGAGGGAGGTCAGGTGTTCATTCAACCTGCCAGCTTGCCTCCCGGAGGGGCCTGTGTCAGGGAGCAGCCAGCAGGCCTGTGGGTTCTGGCTCTGGGCCAGTGCTCACTGTGGGGGACCTTGCTCTTGGTGCTGGTTGGCTGGTCTTCCCTGGCCCTCCTGGAGCTTGAGTAATGAAAGCTGCTCCTTCCAGGACCTCAGAGGAAACCCCCACTGGCCTGCCATTAGTGGCATCTCAGGGAAGAGGAGAGAAGCCGCAGAAAGTGCTGGAAAGTTGGGGAGTGGTTCAGCAGCCTGCCCTGGGTCCGTGAGTTGGACGTGTGACCTGGATGTATGACCAGCCTCCCGCCAGCTCCCCCAGCTCTGCCCTTCAAAACATTTACCAATTCCTCCATAAAGAACCTGCGAGATCTGCCTGGGAAAATGCTTCGTGTCCTTGGGCGAGCGACACTTTACAAGGCTACGTAGAACAGTGAGCCTCTGGCTGCCCCCATGTCCCTTGGACGGTGAGGGGTAGAAAGGAGGTGAGTGAGAAGCGAGAACATTTGCCCCTTAATGGGGGAGGTGCCAGCCTGGGATTTCTGTCCAGGGGTCCCCAGCTTGACAAGGATGCACACATGAGCTGCTAGGGTCCCTGTTTCCCAAAAGGTGGGGTGGTGGGGTCTGCTGTGGAGGCGACACAGGCTTCCTGCTGGGCGGTCTGTCTGGGGAAGCGCACTCACAGAGGGGCCAGCTCTGGGCTATTTGCAATCACAGGGCGGGTCCATGCACCTGTCTAGCCCTATGGCGACCCTCTCCAGGCAGAACTACTCATTCCCTTTTTGAAGAGGAGGAACTGGGTAAGCACTGATCCGAGGGCACGGAGCTGGGAGAAGCAGGATCAGGATTGAGGCTCAGCTCTGCCTGCTGCCAGGGTCCGGATGCTTGCTCTCTGCCCTTCTGCTTCTAGAAGCAATTTGTGAGTTGCCCCAAATCGGGACCAGTGGCCAACTGTAGTGAGACCAGGGTTACCTGTTCACAGCCTCTCTGCCCCAGCCCACCACTGCTCCTTGCTGGGGTCCCCACATGGTGGCGCTCAGGCGCTCGCTCTCCATGGCTCCGCAGGATGGGTTGGCCACCTGGGAGTACCAAGCGCCAGGCGAGCCCTGGAGGAAATGAGGCCAAGGGGAAATGTCTCCTGGCTCCCTCTCTGCCCCCATGCAGGGAGCTGTGGGCTCCTTCTGAGCAGTGGTTGCTATGCAGCCTTGTTTATTCAAGGAGTGCCTGGCAGAGAGCAGGAGCGCCAGCAGCAGGGCGGGTGGCTACCCCAGCACCTGCCTATCCAGGAGAGCTGCTGCCCTGGCCTATGAGCCTGGGCTGGGGTCCCCGGCAGCCCAGGTGAGGGGCTGCCCCGTCCTATGTCCCTGGACCCACGGGCAGCACCATCTGCGGGGAGACACAGGACCTGGATTCCTCCACTGACAGGGATTTGGCCTCTGGACAGAGGTGAGAGGTGATGTGTTCACCAAGCTGTTTGTGGTGGGGAGGGGTGTGAGGTCCTGGGAGGCCTGACGAGGATGTGGAGTGTGTGAGGAGAGGCAGCATACCACGACAGGGAGGCTGCGTGACGGTGGTGAGGTCCTCATTTCTCTCTGGGCCTTCCTGTGTCAGCTCTAAGGGAGGAGGCTGACCTGACAGTCAAAGAACAAGGGATGGCGCCGGGTAGTCCACTCCCAGGCCAGTCCCGTCACTGGTCTCTGGTAGGGGTCCACCCACCCACCAGTTAAGCCTCCCCAGGACAGCCGAAGACCACGGTGCTGTGGGGAAGGGCACCCGGATGAAGGCAGGCCTTGGGGTGGGGGCCTGCTCTGCTTCGAAGCCTAGCTCTGCCTCTTCCTGGTTGAGTGAGGTGCATCCTCTCTGAGCCTCAGTTTCCTCGCTGGCAAAGTCGGGATTAAATACTGCTCCCGTGGGCTGCTCTGGGGAGTGGGGACAATAAGGGAACGTTAGCCCCTGTGCTCCGCGTCTTCTGTCGACACTGTTGTTGTTGGGAGGGACGACGTGCTTCTTCTCAGAGCAGATTTCGGGCTGCTGAGATCAGGGAAATATAGAGAATCAAGGATGGGAGTCCTTGATGGCTTTCCTCAGGCGCACGGGAAGGAGCTCAGTGCAGCCCCAGCAGGGCACCAGGGAGGTGGGTCACAGAGCACACTGGCACCCACCCTGGGCCCCAGTGCCCCATCCGGCCCTGGCAGGAGGGGCCTGCAACCTTCTGAGTCCTGGCTCGGCGTTGGTCCCAGGATCCTCGGCCTGGCGGTCTGAGGAAAGGTGGGAGCAATGGGAGCAGGACAAGTCAAGCTGAGCTCTGGAGACACCCATCTCGGGAGGTGCCCAGTGCCCACAGCCACCTCAGAGGCACCAGGCTCCACCACCAGCACAGACACTAGACGTTTATTATTTAGTTTATGTGCAACCTCTTGCAAGCAGTAGAATATATTAGAGTGAATGTCAGCGTGCTCTGGTGGAGAAGCGGTTAGGTCTGCCTCCTCTGAAGGAGCATGGTCCATGTGCATCCCTTCCAGGGGAAACATCCAGTGTGAACAGCTGAATGAAAATAAAATAAAAAGTGCTTCTTCCTCCTTCTCTCTCTTCCTGCCTGCCTGCTTCTGCTTGTAGCTTTCTTTAAAAAAAGAAAAAAGGAAAAGTGAATTCTATGTTATAAAGTCAGTCAAGAAGTAGAAGCCCTGACACCCCAGAGCCCTCTGCTGTGGGCTCCCTTCTTATCACTGCCACCCTTCCCCAGGGGTGCTCACTCTCTTTATTTCCCCTTGGGTTTGACAGTTTTCCTATCGCCGCACATTTCTGAACACTCTTTACCTCCATCTCCCCTTGAACTTCATCTGAGAGGACCTGCCTTATGCAGAGTCCTTGGTGTCCGGCTCCTTTCCCGATGCATCGTGCTGCGGAGTTACTAGGGTGTGAGTACAGCGGTTGTCTGTTCATTTTCATTGTGGTGGAATATTCTGTGGCGGGAATCCACCAGCACATATTTCTCCATTTTCCTGCTGGGCTAGGTACCTAGGGGTCTAACTGCTGGGCACTGGTGTGCATGTCTTTAACTTGACTGGATCAAGACAGACTGCTTTCCCTAGGGGTTGTGCCCACTTTACACATCACCAGCCGCTGAGCAAGGGGTCTTGGAGAAGGCAGACCATACAGAAAGCATTCCAAGGGCAGTGGGCCAGGCCACTTGTCATTCAAGGTGGCAGGTCACTGATCAAGTTCTAGGTCAACTCAAACCATGATGGTGGAAATCTTAGGGTGGGCAGAGGTGATCAAGCCCAGACAGTGACTGCGCAGTTTCAGGCAGGATTTGATGCGATGGCACCCAGCTCCGCCAAGAACCTTAGTCCTCAGGAATGAGGCCTCATGCTTTTGGACCAGGTACTGCAGAGCTGAGGTGGCCGTTTGGGGGAGGCCTCGGCTGGAAGCTTTCCTTTTAGCCCAGCACGATGCCTGTGAGGTGTGGAGCCCTGGGGTTGGCACTGGCTTTGATGACCCTGAGGATGTCATGCAGCCTCTCCAGGCCCTGGATTAACCCCTCTTCCATCAGCCAGGAGGCTAATTGACCTCTGAGGTCCCTTGTCATTTGAAATGTAGTGGCAGGAGAAGTGATAAAGAAATATCCTTGCCCTACAGTGTGAAATTGAAATGACTGGCACCTCTTTTGCTCTATAATTTATATTTGTAACAACATGAGACACACACAGCCTCAGGCTTTGAATTTTATAAATTCATGTGTGTCTCCTTAGTGATGAGGGCCACCACTTACTCATACAGTGCTTTTGTGTGACTTAGAAAGAGACACCACTTTCTCCAGATACTTGTGTCTGTTCCTCAGAGGAGGGCGGTAATAAGAGCACTAATGTGTACTGTCTGCAGTGTGAATGCTGTCTCCTGAATTGTGATGCCCTTGTGCAGTGTTCAACCTGGATGATCAGACAGGGCAGCCCTGTTTGTCACTTTTATTGTTTTTTTAAATACAGCTTAAATGAAATGTCCTCTCACCCACAGCCTAGACCAATGATTCTTATGTGGGAATTCCTGGGGTGGAGTGGGGTGGTGTGTCAAATGTGACGACCAGAGACATGGATGTACCTCTCCCCTTCTCTCTCTCCCTCCTCCCCTCTCCCACCACACATGCACACTGAGCTATTACAAGTGGAAAGTCCCATTCCTTGGTGGTGTTGAGCATAAAACCTGTCCTACTTTTGACTTCCAATTCTGTGACCTGCCCTGTGGCGGGCGGTTATTAAGGGGCCGGCATTAGCGGCCTCCTTAAGAGACTCTGTTCTGGCCAGAAGGCACTGGAGGAATATTTCCCAGCAAGGGCTGCTTGAACTGCTCTTCTGCGTGTCCTGCCCCAGCCTGCCCGCTGGCGCCTGTCACCCCAGGAAACGTAGGCAATAGAAGAACTCCTGCTTCCCCAGACAGAGCTTCCCTGTGCTCCTCAGCCTCAGCCAGGCCTCTTGGGTCCTTGTCCTCACAGACTTTATAAAGGACAGCTTCCCTCTCCTTGAACATCTGGACACACGCACAGTAAAATAGTTACTCAACAAATAGTATTACTAATAACCACTGCTTATTAAACATTTCTAGGGGCCAGGCAATATTAAATGCATTTCATATTTTATTGACTTTGCTCAATAACCGTGTCATATTAGTGTTTTCATTTTGCTATTAAGCGGAGGCTCAGAGAAGTTTAGTAGTGGGCCCCAAACCACACAGCGGGGAGGCGATGGGATTCAATCCAGGTCTGGGATCCTCACGGCACCCTCTGAAACGTTGTGTTCTACCTCCAGGCAGCCCTGATGCTTCCTCTTTGCTGGGGCCTTGATCCAGTTACCTAACTTCCCCAAGCTTCACCCTTCTCGTCTAGAAAAGGAGACACTCGTCTAGCGTCTGCCTGGTTGCTCTGTTTTAACAGTTTGAAGGCTTCCTTGGCAGTACCCAGCCTAGCATCTGGCAGCACGGAGCTAGGAAATGTGGGGGTTTTCTCTTAGTTCTTTCTCAACAAAACTGTCTATGGAGATGTGCTTTAATTTAGACTTCATTCCCACGTGCTAGAGTCGCTGAGCCATTACTATGTATTGGTCACTTTGCATTTCCTTAATGTCCTGTGAGCCTACTGGCTGGAGGACACAGTGGCACAGGAGTCGTGATCCATCCTGATCCCAGGAAGGTAGCGGGTAGTAGCCATCTGTGCCCCAGCGGGGGTGGCCAGGTGCCTGGGTGGGAGCCCTCAGCTGCCCCTTGCGGAGGGTCAGGTGGGTGTGGTATCATTTTCCCGGCTTTGGTTAGAGGTGGCTCCTGGGATGAACAGCTCCAGGAGCAACGAGTGTTTATCTGGAGGATGAGGAAGTGGTGGAATCAGCCGGGCCCAGCTCACAGAGATGGGGCACCCACCAGGGTGGGGGTGGGTGGGGAAAGGAATGAATCGTTTGTTCCTGGGCTCAGGTACACCACGCTCCAGGGTGCACTGCTCTCCTGAGTCCGGCTCTCATGTGAGTAGTCCTCCCTGCTCCTTCACGGTAACCCTTCCGACACGGCCTCTCTTGCCCTCCTGCCCGCTCCCTCTGGGCTCTCTTGCTGGCTAGCTCTACCGCCCTCCTCCAGCCATGCTGATCCCCCTGAGCCCATGTCTTCTCTCTCCGGTCAACCGCGGGGCCCTGCTCCGTCAATCCTCTGCTCCGTCCATGGCTGCAGTCTTTCCCTTCTTCTTTCTCACTCTCTTATGAATAAGCCCTAATAATTTCTACTCCAGAGACCAAACCAGCAAACATCAGAATCTCCATCTACCCTTCACTCCGCTGGCCCCCACCCATCTCTCCTCCGTCCTCATCCAACATTTCCAGAGTCTGAAGTCAAGCTCCACTTCCAGACGCTTCTCAGCAGCGACTGGTGTTCTCCTTGTCCCACATGCACAGAAGTTGCTCTCACCAACCTTCTGGATGGTTCCCTAGTGGTTACCCCAGCGGGCTTTCCCGAGTCCCTACCTCACCCCACCTCTTTGCTGAGTTGACACGGATTCACTCTGCTCTCCCAGGTGCTTTCCTGGCGCTGCCTCCCGGGGTCCCCGACTGTCCTTGTTCTGGGCCAGGACTCGGCGGCAGCAGCTACTGCCCCTGCTTCACTCACTCTCTGATCACCGGACAACTCCAGGCCTGTAGCCCAGATCTCCTCTGTGAGCGTCAGCCCAGCTGCCTAGACCACTTCCCCTGGGTGTCCTGGAGAACCACGTGCCACCTGCCCCCACCAGGACTTAGCGCCGCTCTGGACTGGCGCCTCCTCCCATGGTCACTGTTCAGCAGCTGTTGGCGCCCTGTCCTCCAGCCCTGACACCAGGGCCTTGCCCTGAGACTGTACTAGCGCCCTCATTTCAGCCTCCAAATCCTGGGCTGACTTGCTTAAGTATTTCTCAGATCTGCCTGTTTCCCATTTGAACGACTCCTGTACCAAGCAGAATCCTGTCTTCTCTTTCCAGGGTGCTTTCCACCCAAACTTGTCCTCTCTGCAGCTGCTGTGAGCTGGTTCATCACTGTGATGCGAACACCACTGGGCATTCATTACTTGTTAGGGGATAGACACAGTGCTAAGTGATTTTTGTATTTTACCGAATACAGTATTAAAAGGAGATAGGTATTCTCTCCATTTTTGCAGTTAAAAAACGGGGCTCAGAGAAGTTCAGTCTACAGTCACACAGTTCTCAGGTCCTGGGATTCGGCATCTTATCCACTTTTGCAGGCTGGTGCCTGGCATGTGGCTGAGTGAGTGGCTGGATCTCAGACTTTCTGTGGGAGACTGAACCCAGAAGGACAGAGTCCAGTAGGTCACCTGAGGACGTCCAGAATTTTCCCTGGAGGCCTGTGGGATGGCTGCCTCCTGTGGAGCAGTGGAGATCGTGGGGCATGGTGTGTGTGTGATGATCAGAGGGGAGGTGGCGACTCGGCCCTGAGGAAGGCGACGCGGAGCACAGGAAGGGTATTCTATCCATTCTAAACTCTGTCAATAACCAGTGACAAATCTCAGTTGTCGCATGATTTCTCTGTGCCTACCCCAGAGGCTGGGCTAGTGGTCTCTTCATTTAGTCCCCAAATTTTGTCATTAGTCTTTCCCTAGGAAGTCCCTAGGTACTTAGGTTCCACTCACTCGAGGGGTCTGAATGATAGTCGTTCAGATAATATCATTGCTTCTCTCAAAAACCCTTTCGAGTTCCTTTTGCCTGCTAACAAGCCCAGACTGATAGAGCCTGGTGGGTCTCCCCATTCTGGCACACACGTGCACACACACACATACACATGCACACAGGTGCACACGCACAGATGTGCACACACATGAACGCACAAGGTATAGTGACGCTGTCTTTAGAGTTACAGCCCCCGTGATACAGGCGCCCCTCAGGTGGAGGAGACAGATGTGTTTATCGAGGAAGAGGCTATGTGCCCTTGACCTCCATGCATGTGCGGGCCTCTCCCCACGGCAGGAAGACCCGTTCACACCTGCCATCACTGAGTGGCTACCATCTGCCAGCAATGGCGCTAAATTCGTTTTTTACATTACTTCATTGAGTTCCACCAAAGTCCGTTGTTAAGGGGCTTTTTTCACATGAAGAAACCAAAACTCGAGCGATTAAATAACTTTTCTGAGTTACTACAAGAGGGCCAAGGACAGGATCCACCGCAGCTTTGTGTGACCCCAGAGCCCAAGTTTTCGGGGCCAGGTGTTCAAGAGCATTCTGGGCTGGGGTGTGGGTTGGGAGGGGTGCCTGGATCGGAGGCCTGTCTTCAGAGAGTGTTTCACTGGGGGACGGACTTTCAGGCTCCAAAGTGTGTGACCTGTCATCTTGCCCCTCCTGCCCTCTCTACTCATGCTGATGCGGGCATCGCTGTGCGCCCGCCTGTCGAGGAGGTGAGGATGCTGACTTTGGGGACGCACCTCTCTCAGAGGTCTCTGAAGGAGACTCAGCAGAGTCTCAGCCACAGCCAGCAAGGCTGCTGGTGTGCAATTCTGGAGGGTGGGCCCCGCCTCCTGGCCTGCTGCTCTGCAACCCCTGCCCCACCTGCCCTCCAGTCTGGTCTGCAGGCTGTTCTCTCAGGAGTGAGTCTCGGCGGCTCCTCGGCCCTGTTCCTGTGGGCTGTGCAAGACCTGGCTGGTTGAGATTTGTCCTTGAGACTGACATTCTTCACCCAACCAGTCCTGGCTTTGTTTCATTTCCATGTGAAACCTGAGACCCTTCTGTCACCTATCTTCATTCCAGTGGTACGGGTCGCCATGGATCTCTGTGGCCATCGTTCTCATGGAAGGAGTAGACGGTGGTCAGTTGCCCCAGCCTCCCCACTTTCTAAGCGGGGGAACCCACCTTCTTGGGCATCCCAGGACATCCACAACAAGGACAGACTCGTGGTCCCCAGAACCGGTGGATGTGAGCCCTTTAGGTGAGGGCCTGGCTGTTCTAAGAGTGGACTGTCATCCTCATTGTGCAGATCAGGGTCAGGTAGAAATGGGGGTGCAGTGAACTGTGTCTTGGGGGTCATGGGTTAAGTGTGGTCCATGCTAAACCCCAATGCTATGGCCACATGTGCGCTGGACTTTCTGATTCTGATTGTTAGAGTTTCGACATAGACCTTGAGGTTCCCGTGAGATTCTGGGTCCGAGTGATTTTTCTCTCATGTAAGATATCAGACAAGGCTGTTTGTCCGTGAGCAGCCGGGCGGGTGCCTGGGAGAGCCTGCGCTGTGACCCTTTAGGGCCTGCGGGTCAGAGGTGCAGGCGCAGGCCAGGGTAGGCCTGGAAGGGCCCTGCCCGCTGGGTTCCCTTGGCGAGCCGTGTGGACTGGGGTGCCCCTCCTGTACTGCTGCTGCTGCTGCTCAGGCTGCGGAGCAGCACGGCCAGCTTGGCCTTTCGCCACCCTGCCTGCTGAGGAGGCTGTGCGTGCGTGTGTGTGAGTGTGTGTGTGCGTGCGTGTGTGCATGCGTGTGTGTGTGTGTGTGCGTGTGAGTGTGTGTGCGTGTGCTGGGGCCGACGGGCCAGTTCTGTGCAGAAGGTCCTTTGCAGTCCACGGGGCCATGGAAACACGATACAATCTGTACCTTCAGGCAGCTCCAAGAGCTCTTCTCTTTAGCCTCCTAGCGAGCGACCACTTGGGGAACTCCAGCGTGTGTGCTTTCCCTCAGCCGCAGAAGGTCTGCCTGGAACATTCCTTTGCCAGAAGCAGCAGTCTTGCCCTTCTCGAGTCTTCCCCAGTTCACAGGGCTGAGGGGGGGAGTGTTGGGCCATGAGGAGTAGAATCTTCTTCCCCGCTTGCTGGAGAGAAGTGCTGGGTCTCCTGATGTTCCTGGCTGTCCGTCACTGCTGTGTGGCCAAATTCTCATCCCAATAGTTACCAGACAGGGAGGTGCCCTCTCCCCTGGCTTTGAGGGAAATTCTCCTCAGAGACCCTGACTGGCTGGAGGTCGTGCACAGTGAGACCAGAGGAGGCCGGGCTGGGGCCTCTGCGTGGCCAGCTGGGTTGCTAGGAGCTGCTGTGCCTTCTGGGGCCGGGGCGGGGACGGTGGCAGGCTGGCTTCCACACAGAAGGCAGGTTTTCTCAGTTCCTGAATTGGGATTTGTTGCCCAGCAAAAGTGAGTTGACTCTGTCCCCAGATGCCATCTCGAGGGAGTTCTGCTCAAGGAGAAATAGGGAGACAAGGGCCTTACCCCGATTTTATCACTGATGCGGCTGGCTGTCCTCCTTCTCCCCTTTGGGGGTGGAACTGCATCACCTGGATCTCAGTATAAATATAAAATGGCGTGAAGTTGCTCCGTCTGCAGTAAGACCCTGTCACATGGGGAAGAGTGATGTCAGGTCCCAGACATGGGCTGATGTCTAACCCCAGAGATTTAGGGGAGGCTGGAAGGAGGATTGGGGTGGTCAGTAACGGGACAATGAAATGGCCAAGGGGGTCAGAGGTGTGGCACCTCCTGAAAGAAAACTAGAGAGCTCGTTTCTGCAGGGGTCCCACCAGATACATAGTGGGGCTGGGTCTCAGCTCAGCTCACCAGGGGCTCCCAGGGCAGCAGGCGGCAGAAGGGCTTGCGAAGGTAATAGCAGGAACAACCGTCACTCTCTTGAGAAGGCCCCTCCCCTGAGCGCTTCTGCCGTCCACGTCAAAGGGACTTGTGAGGCCTGTTTGTGGGTTTTGCTGGTCCCGTCATGCATGCTGCCCACTGCCAGGCAGTGGTGGCTCTTGGAAATGAGGGCACAAGAGAGTTCACATGTCAGGGAAGAAGTGTGTCCGGCCCAGAGGCACTTTCCTCACTACAGGAATGCTTTTGCTCCAACAGGCTGCCCATGAAGTGGCTTCCGAAGTGTGCTTGTCTCTCCTGGCTTCTCTCAGCTCCTTCCCACCACAGGGCCCTGGATGTTACAAGTCAGGGCCCCTGGACCCCTGAGGACTGTACTCATAGCTCAGGAAGAAGCTGCAGCCTCTGGACAACTTCCCGGCATCCTGTCCACCTAGGGCATGGGCACCCGTGATGCTGTCTCCCCAGGTATGGGGCCCCAAGGCTGGCCTGGTGGTGGCAGGGATCTGCCTGGGGGATGGAGCCAGGGGCCATGCCTTCGACCCCACCCTGCTGCCCGAAGGCTGCCCCAGACCCTCCCTGCTCAGCTTGCTGTCAAGGGCTCCCTGGCCTGGGGAGGGGCGCAAGGTTCCCGGGACTCCACCTGAGTTTTGGCTCCACTCTCTGAGCTGGCTGAGGTAGGAGAGGACGCTGGGGGTCTATGAGGATGGGCAGAGTGTCCTTGTCTCCAGAGCTGACAGGACAGGAGAGTGGGGACAGTGCGGCTGGCCTAGCCTCTGGTGATGAAGTTTCAGGCCTGATGCTACTCTTGGGAGTTGGCTGTGTGGCCTCAGTGTGCCCGGGAGGGAGGGGTCTGCAGCCCTGCTCCAGATGGAGTGGGGGCTGGTGCAGAGAGGCGGAGGGCGGGGGCTCCTCCAGGCGCCGCTTGCGAGAAATGCAGAGAAGCCAGAGCAGATCAGGAAACAGCGTTGTGCTGGGGCACCTCCGGAGCTTTGATTCCAGGACTTTAGCGCTAGGTTAGATACTGCCTGATGTTAGATTCTTCTAGGAAGTGGGCGGGTGCTGGAGACTTAAAAAAAAATCTAGAATCTGGAATCAGAGAGGTGATTGCGTGAGACTCTGGTCCTGCCCCCCTTTTTTTTACTGCTCTGAGATGAGACTCAGGAGGTTAACTTAGCTCCTCATGGTCACACGGTGACACATCCAAGATGGAAGCCCAGACTCCTGACTCCGCTCTGGGGACCTTGCACCCTGGGGTGGGTGCTGGGTCTCCACCTTGGTGGGGGTCAATGCCCCGTGGCTGGTGCTGCGGGTGCCCCAGAGGGACTGCACCACGGAGGTGTGGGACCAACATTTCAGCTTACAAACATTTAAGTCCTTCCTGAGCCTGGCAGGCTGCAAGGATGAGGGAGGCTTGGTCCCTGGCCCGATGCCCAGGGCTTTGATGGCGGGGCTGGGGGCTCTGCTCAGCTGCATCCCCTCCTCTTTCTTGACTCAGTTCAGGGGCCTCTCTCTTGGGATCTCTGCCTGACCCCACTCTGGCTGGGGCTCCCCACCCCACACTGCTGTTGTTATCATTGTCTCCTGTCCCACTGAGGAGTGAGTCTCCCTGCCCACAACTATAGCACAGGGACGGTGAGGAGCACGTCCCTGACACAGAGCGGCACCTTAATATCCGTGGTGGGATGATGGCGCCTCTGCTGTGCTGGGGAGGTTTGGGAGAAAATGAAGGACTGGAGTGGGATGTGCTGAAGGGTGCAGAGGGCCCCAGGCGAGGGGGTGGGGGGACCCCAGTGCTGTGCTCCCCTGAGAGGTCAAGACTGCAGTCAGCGTCAGAGGCTGCATCAGGGGCTGACACTCAGGCCTGGCAGTGACATGACCCTGTGGAGTGGCTGGTGGGAGCCATGCAGTGGGCAGAGGGGCAGAGCCACTAGGGTTCAGCATTTTGGGGTTGTGGAGGAGGGAAGCCCATGAAGAGACCAAGAGGGTGTGGTCAGGTGTAGGAGCAAGGCCAGGAGGGAGAAGGCAAGTGAAGTGAGGGGAGAGGGAGCAGCTAGGCTGAGAGGACGGGACAGCAGGGTGGTGGGCTCTGGTGGCCAGTGGCTGGGGCTGGGGTGACAGGTCCCCATCTGAGGGCTGGGCCTGGGAGGATGGCTGCAGAGACCCGAGGGCAGAGTGCCCGGGGCCTCTGTTCCCAGGCCTGGTCTTCATGGACTCTCAAATGCCCCTTTCCCTGTGGCTTTGTTTCCAGCCAAGGTTCTAGCTCCTGTGGCCGTGTACTGTGGGACTGTCGCTCGGGCCAGCGCTGGGCCCTGCACACTCCCGGATGGACGCCTCGACTCCAGACTGCAGGCTTGTGGAGGACGCCGGTCCCCGTCCAGCCTCTGTGGCCCGGACAGTAGGTCTCGTGCTCTCTGCCAGGGCCCCTCGACAAGAGCTGCGTGTGCAGAGATCCCGAAAGCTGGTCTGTCTGCGTGTGCCCTGTCCCACGTGGCCTCACCCTTCCAAGGCCTAGTTCAGTGCCACCGTTTTTCTTTTAAAAAAAGGTGCAGGCAAGAATGAAGGCGAGTAGACAGGCAGATAGGCGAGAGCAGAAGCATTTCATTTCACTGTTTGCACTAGTTGTTCCCCCTGGACCCAGGATGCAACCCCGAGTCCTTGGGATATATGTGGACTGCGCGCACTTGGAGGTGGCTGACTTAACTGCTGCTCTACCCGGGAGCATCACTTTTTTTTTAAATTTTATGAAACAAAATCCAAACCAAACCAATATGAAACCAGACTAAGAGAAGGGAAAATAATAAAATGAATAATAAATAAGTCCTTATACCCCTTTAACCACACCGTCTGTTCTGTTGTCAAGGTCCACAGGAATATTCAACTTTATTCTGTCAGTTCATTTGAACTGTTCCTTTGATTTTCAGATGTAAATAAAATCACCCAATGTTTGTCTTTCTTCTAACTTATTTCACTTGCACTCCCTCAGTGCTTTGAGTAACAAGATTTCATTTTTTATGGCTAGGTAGCATTCCATTGTGTCTGTAGCAGATCTTCCTTATCCATTCATCCACTGATGGGCACTTAGCTCGAGTCCCTGTCTTGCTGTCATAAGTAGTGCTGCAGTAGGGGTGCATCCTTCTTTTGGAGTGAATCTAATTTTCTTCAGCTAGCTATCTAGAGGTGGGATTGCTGAATCAGATGGAATGGACTTCTCTTTTCATCTGTCCTTGGGGTATGTCAGGTGCTTAATCACACTGAATGGCTTGGTTGGATCCTGGAGATTGGTGGGTGGTGGGTGGTCCCCAGGCAGAGGGCCTCTGTGGTCTCTCATCTGTGCTGGGAGAAGCTGCATGTTGATTCCTCTCTCATCCCCTGAGGCGCTCGTGACACAGGTCTTGTTCAGGTGAGTTGCTTCAGAGGTACCACTGAATGACCAATCAACCCAGGAAACAGGGAATGACTGGGATTCACCTGGAAAGCATCTGGCTGCTCCAAGAAGCAGCTCGAAAGAGTTTGTGGTGCATGGTGCCACCCTAGGTGCCGTGTGTCCAGCGTCTCTTGCCTCTGTCTCACTCAGCCTCCCTCCAGCCAATGCCGCAGATCCTGCTGGAGAAGCCGTCGCAGCTCGTGAGTGGACAGGGGGACCCTGGCAGCCTCAAGCTGGATGCTCCCCTGAAGGGCTGGCAGGCCAGGAATGGCCACCCTCAGAGCCTCGGGACTCTGACTCTGGGACCCCTCCCCTCCCTGGAGTCAGAGGCCAACAGTGTGGCCCGGGACACCACACAGATCAAGGACAAGCTCAAGAAGAGGAGGCTCTCGGAGGGCTTGGCAGCATCTTCCCGAGGTGAGCCCAGGGCCCTGCCCACCACCACCTGCGTTCCCGGGCCACCGCTGAACTTCCTCTCCATACCCTCAGCCACCTCTCAGAGGACCTTCATTTCTACCAGGGCCTCAGCCACGCTTCCCCATTTGACCCTTGCTGCCTTCCAGAGATAACCTGTTGAATGCAAATCTGATCGTATTTTCCCTCCCATCCCACCAACTATGCTCAAAATCACCTGGATTTCGTGTGTGCCCCTGGAAGTTCACAAGAGCCCTCTGCCCTCCACCCTCTCTGCCTGGCTCCCCAGGTCTCTGCTGTCAGGCACTCTCACCGCCTGGTTCTGCCCCAGTTATGGAACTGCTCCCTCACCCACCTCTGTCCCCACTCAGCCCCTGCTTGACTCAGAAGCCCCCGAGCAGCCGCCATGACCCCCAGAGGTCATTTTCTAGCCAGCTCACTTCTTTTACAATGTTCCAGAGGACGAGAAAGAGCAGGAGCAGTTCTAGATGGACGTGGTCCTGACAAGGGTCAGGGGAGGGACTTGGCCCCTGGGCGGGCTGGACTGGCCACCCTGAGCTGAGGCTGTGTGTTCCCTGGGCTGGTGCCCCGTGGGGTGCAGTGTGGGCATGCTGACGGCAGTCTCCACTGTGCGGTGGGCACTCTGGATGCCCTCGCTCAGCCGCCCGCAGGACAGACATACGTGCTCAGAGACGAAGCAGGGCTGGCTCTGGGCAGTGGCGGGGCCCGTGCCCACAGCAGGGAAGCTGTTTTAACACAACTGTTTTGAAGTAGCTGAAATAAAATGGCTTTGAGGGTTAAATGCTAGCTGTCTGCCTCCACCCCCCAACATTTGCAGAGATGGTCCTGAGCCCTTGGGCTGCCTCTGCCCCTGTCCTCGGGATGGCATGGAGGTGCTGCTGTCTGATCGGGATGGGGCAGAAGGCAGGGGGCGTGTCTGCCGGGCATGTACTGTGTCGATAGAGGCCGAAGGTGTGCGACCTGGCTGCTAGACTGGGCCAGCGTGTCCCCCACATCAAATAGCTGCCTGCACATCATTTGCTGTAAAGGAAGGGAAAACAGAAGTCATTTCTTGGCACCTGTCTTGTGCCAGGTAATTTCTTGGCACCTAACATATATTATGTCATTGAATCTTTGTTGCTTTCATTTGACAGAAGAGCAAGTGGGGGTTCAGAGACTTGCCCGAGGCCATAGGAGTTCTTTCCAGGATTAGACGCCTGCCCCCCCCCCACTCTAAATCTATCACTGATTTGTCTCCTTTCATACTCAACTTGCCTCTAGCCTTTAGACAGGTGACTTTGATGGGTGCTTTCAACCCCGGAAGAACAGTCAGCTTGGCCTGCTGGCTCCATCTAGTGGCGGGTGGAGCAGGGGGCCTTCTGCCCTCTCCCCTCACCACTTCAGCCTCGCCCAGGAAGAGGCCCTGCCCCCAGCTCCCCACGCTCCCCTGCTCCCCACGCTCCTGGATTAACTTGTTCCCCGCCCCACCCTATGCAGCCTCCCTGGATCCTGGGGGAGACCCCAGAGGCATCCCCCTGAGGAGCACCATCCCCCGGGTCACCTCACAGAGGCTGCTGAGGGCACCCAGGCCCATGCCGCCCATCCAGAGCATCCCCACCACCCCCGAGACCAGCGGATCCAAGGAAAAGGACCTGGACCCTCCTGAGAGCATTCAGGGTCCCCAGGAGCTGAGACCCGGTTTCCAGGAGGTACGTCAACTCAAGGACACGGAGTCTTGCCTTCCTGCCCATTGTATCGCTTTCCATCCTTTACCAGCCCTGTTCCTGAGCCCGGTGTCTTTGGAGGTATCTCTGGGTGGCCCTCTGGCATGGGGGTGGCATTGAGAGAGGCTTGGGGCCCTAGTCACTTGGGAGTTCTGGGCGGCTGTCCCCGTACTGAGCTCCTCCTGGGCAGAGGCTGTGTGACCACCTACACCTGATGGTCTCTAGGCCTCCTCTGGTCTAAATGATCCAGAATTCCTCATGCTTCTGACCCTCTCCATTTTAGGCAGGAAAAGGAGGCAGAGGGCAAGGAATACTGGGCAAAGACTCAGGAAAAGTGACTTGGGGTTTCCACTCCGCCCCGGCCTGGCCGGATGACCTTGGACAAGTCACTCCCTTCTCTGGGCCCCCATTTGCATACCTATACAAAGAGGAGGTTACAGGGTGCTTTTGAAGATCCCTTCCACCTCTGATGTTCTAGGAATATTCTGAAATAAGAACAGAAAAGCAAATAAAAATAATAACATGGGTTGGAGGGATGAGGGGGTCCCTTACAGTCTTCTCACCTGAAGTGCTAAGGAAATAATGAGCTTTCTGGGGGCCCTAGGGTAGCCTGGCTGAGAAGCCAAAAGACATGTCTCAGCACTGCCAGGCTGGTGGCTCTAACAGAAGGGACCACCCTGGGGGAGGGGCCTGGGGTAAGCATGCAGAGCCCACTTGTCCCTGATCCTGAGCGGCCCCCACCCACCCCTGCTTCCAGGTGCAGATCTCCCAGCAGTACCTGCACTGCAGAGACGAAAAGGTGCACAAGGCCCTGGGGGGCATGGTGATCCCGCCCATCGCAAAGGCCGGGGTGCCTGCTGGCTCCCCACCCTGTAAGCCTGGCTCCCTTCCCAGCCTCCTGTCTCCAGGCCAGAATGTTCTCACGATCCCGAAGGCCCCCTCCACCCGGTAAGCAGTCACATCTACCTGTGGTTCTCTCCCCTCTACCCCCGCAACATCCATGTGGGCTCCCTGGCGGAGCGTCCATGCGGGCAGAGCTCCGGGGGCTGGGGTTCCCCACCTATGAATCACAGACCTGGCTTCCCTGACCCATGACCCCAGAGGCCGGGTGCCTGGGCTTAGTAAACGATGTTCCCACCTCTGCCTTCTACAGTTTCCTGACGACTAGCTGTGGCAGAGATGAAAACCGCATTATTTCATTCCTGGCAGGGCTTATTGTGTATATTCATCGTTAGTAGATACTAAAGACAGCTGTGTGTGTCTGGGACAGAGAGGATACCACAGCACTTTTCGGGGTTAAAAATGTGTCTTCAACCCCAAAAGGTTGGGAAGCAGTGAGGCAGAGGCTCTCTGTGCTGTG